>JAVSCE010022629.1:0-158468 GCA_032199065.1 Smutsia gigantea | reverse complement strand
GGGCAGCGACGGACGCGCGGCCGAGCAGGGCGCCGCGACCCCGGTGAGCGCGGCGCGGACGCGGCGGGGCGCAGCGGGGAGCGCGGCCGGGGGCTACGGGGCAGGGGGCTCGGGAGGCGCCGCGCGGGCCCTGCAGTCCGTCGGCAGCTCCCGACGCTCCGCAGCCTTCGAGGGAAGGAGGGAGTGAAGGAGAGCTGCGGACCAGGTCCTTAGCCCTTCTGCGATCGCAGTCCCGACGTCGCTCTGTGCGCTCTGTAGCCCCTGCACCCTGAGGACTGCCTCCCGACTGTGGTCCAGGTCACTCCCTCACCCTCAACCACTAACGCCCATCCCGCCAGGTATCTGCAGCCCCACAGCTATTCTTCCAGGACACCCAATCCTCTGCTTCCTCATTCCCACCACCAGAGGCCCCAGCTCCCCGCCGCTCTCTACAGCCCCAGAGGCAGGGATGACCCTCTCCCCAGTGCCTGCACGCCAGGACCCTCTGCTGCCACCTGTCCCAGACGTTCTAGCCAGCCAGCAAGCTGCCGTGCCGGGGGTCCAGGCCTCCGTGCCAGCACCCTCCTCACTCCTCAGAATCCCGGTCTGGCCAAAGGGACTTAACAGATCCTGAGCTTTGGGAACAATTTGACCCACTTTCCAAAAGGCTGGTTCCAGGCCAGCCATGCTGTTTGGTGGGGACACTTGTCTCGCCTGCCAGCTGAAGGACCGAGAAGCCTCTGTCGAAATGGGCCCGTGGGTTCCTGCGTCCTCCTGCAGGCTGTCCTGACTTGCTGGCCAGTTTCCCCAGAGACCAGAACTAAGAGCTTTGTCATTTAAGACCTCCAAAGCTATTGGCTGACTCCACCTCCAGATGCTCAGAATTCGGCCAGCCACTGTGTTGTGAGTGCAGGGTCCGGCACAGGTGGGGCCACCATTCTGGGACTGGTCTCTCCCACAACCTTGTTTTCCCGCCTGCTCCTAGGGGAACCCAGGGCAAAGTAATGAGGCATTTGGGGCTATGGTCTCCCCCACAGCTCTGTGGCCCTCCTTCCTTACCCTGCTGGAAACTTTCCCCTCCTTCACCAGTCCCCATCACCTCCGGATAGGGCCTGGGCCATCTGCACAGCACTGGTCCCCAGGGAAAGCTGGCGTGAACCATGGAGAGCTGGGACTGTGTGCTGGGCCAGCAGGGGGGGGAAGCTGCCGGCCAGGTCAGGCTGGGCATTGGGGGTGGGGGGAGGGCTTTAGGGTGGGTGCGTGTCTTTCCCTGAGCTCCAGATGGGGTCCGAGGGCTTGCTTTGCTCTAAGAGAGGAGGCTGTTTTTCCTGCGTGCTTCTAACTGTCTTGTGTTGCTATGGTGACAGTTTTGCTTCTCTTCCTCCTTCTGAGTCTTTTGGGAGCTGATTTTTATTGGTCTGTTGTCCTGTCTTTTATGGCTTTAATTTCTTCTTTCTACTTGTTGTGAAATAAACAGTCATAAATATGGGCTCTGAGCCCAGGCTGGGGGCTAGCGGAACGTCACCCTGACCTGGGCTCCTGTGAGGGGAGAGAGGTGGGGACAGATCCACCCCCTCTGCCTCCCGCTCTGGGAAGAGGCAGCGGAGCCACAGCTTCAGGCACACAGTGGGTAGCACACTGCCTTGATACCAATGAGAGACCCCAAGTGTGATTTAGGGCCTCACCAACGTTACTTCCTTTCATCTCGACACAGTTCTGTGGGGTTGGGGCTGTCCCCACTTTGCAGATGAGGAAACTAAGCTCAGTGTGAGCTTTTCCCCTAAGTCACACTGACTTTAGCACCTAGGCAGCCTGTTTTTGTTGAGTGTGTAGGACATAGATGGAGCTGGCATGCAAATGTCTGTCTTCCCAGAGGAGAGCAGACTCCCCCAAACTCATGTTATGCGAGGCTCATTGTAAGGTCCCCTGTCGCCCCACCACTCTGCTGTGTCACAGAACTCCCACAGAGGCGGGCTGCCAAGGAGCTGCCTGTCAGGACCTTTATGCACTCTTGACCCCAACTGTTGGGGACCCAAGCTGAGAGGAGAGTGAAGCCACTTGTGACTTCCTGTTTTTGCTCAGTACCCAGAAGCATTCAGTTGGCTTTGCTCTAAGGGCCGTGATGTGAGTTGGGTACACTGAGAGCCAAGCAGACCCCAGAGCCAGCCCTGGGTGAGGAGTTGAGAGTTCACCAGGGCCGTGGGGTCACTGACATTTTCCAGAGACGCTGCCTCTTCTCTACTCTTTAAATTTTTCCTTCACTGTACACTCTCTTCTTCCCCACCATCCCCTTTCTCCCTTTACACTGTGCATGCATTGAGCTTGTTAATATTTAGCTGAAAAAGCATGATAGTAACCTGAAAAGACCAGGGCATCAGCAGCTTCGTGGCCAAATGCTGGCCTTGGAGAAGTGAGTTTGCTCATATGGGCCTCAGTTTCAGTCTTTAAAATGGGTTTGACAGCATCTGTCCCAATGGCCACATTTGCTTGTCTTGAAGGATGGGATGGAGTAGCCTATAGGGAGTGCTTTGATGTTTGAAAGCCTGAAGGACCCATAATGTCCTCAAGCTGTTGGAAGATCTCAGTGTTAAACAGATCCCGAACCACTGCCCAGAGATGAAGAACTGACTGAAGAATAATTAAGCCGTAAAAAATGATTTAAAAAAATGAACATTCTTCACTTTTTCAAGGATTGTAGAATCGTGGTAAAGACAGACGTGGAAAGAGATCTTTATAGTACAGACAGAGAGGTGATGTGATAAGGGAAAGGCAGCGTGAACGGGGGGCCCAGCAATGGGGACTTGACAGCTCACCCACTAGGGTTGAGTTGGGAGGCCTGTGCTTTGGGCTGAAATGTAGTTGTCCTGCCCCTGCCCACTTGGGAAGCCCCCCTGCCACCCTCAGAGTGCTGGGGTGGCTCTTGCTGAGCCTCTTACTCAGTTTTGATGAGCAGGGATAGGAGAGAGGCATATGCGAGGAGGCAGTCCTGCCTTCCTTGCTGAGTTTTGACCCATCCACCCATAGCAGCCTCTAGTTTCTACTTGATCTTGGTTAAAATCCTTTCTCAGGGGCTGCATGAATTATCTGACAAGGCAGCAATCTTGGTGATTGCAAAGAAAGTGGGTTTTTGAGTCAGTCATGAGTTCAAACTCTACTATTACTATGTCCTATTTGCGGAATCCTGAAGGAGTACCTAACCTCTCTGAGCCTCAGTTCTTGTATCTGTAAAATGGCAATAATGATATTTGCCTTCCAGAAAGTAAATGATCATATGTGTGCATAAGGGTCTGGCCTGGTGCCCACCTTGCAGTGGACTTGGTATTATTTAGGATATTGATTGAAGAGTTCTCAGTTACTGGGCCTCTTAGAACTGTAGTGGGGAACTTTTTGGACTAATTGTGACCTTTGGAGATCCACTCATTATCTGGGAAGGTTGAATATTGCCCATGCTCAGGTTCCTCACATTGTTAATTAACCTTTGAGTTACCTCTCACCAGATAAGCTGTGTTCTACAAGACCGTGATTCTGTGCAAATCACCAACACTTGTTTTCTCCAAGGGGCGCAAATTTGAAATGGCAACAATCTGAGTTTCAAAAACACATTGCTATCTATGAGAATACTTTAATTTGATGTAATCCCACGTGTTTATTTCTGCTTTCTTTTGCCTCTGCTTTGGTGACAAATCCAAAATTTTCATCACCAAGACCTATGTCAAAGAGCTTACCATCCATTTTTCTTCTAGGACTTCCATGGTTTCAGTTCTTACTTTGACTTTCAGGTTCAAGTCTTTAATCCATTGTGAGTTAATTTTTTCTGTGTGGTATTTAATAGTGGTCCAGTTTCATTCTTTTGCATGTAGCTGTCAAGTTTTCCCAACACCATTTATTGAAGAGATTGTCCTTTTCCCATTGTGTATTCTTGGCTCCTTTTGTCAGAGAAAACACAAAAATGAGTGCTTCATCTTTTTTATTTTGGGCATGCTTAGCTTCCCTTTGTTTTTATATTTTAAGTTACCATATGTATTTATGTACATGTTCTCAAATCATCACCACAACTCTGTGACATTAGTATTATCGTCCTCTTTTTACAGTTAAGGAAACTAGGAGGCAAGGTAGCTTGCCAGTGTCTGGCAGCTAGTAAGTGGCAGGGCCAGAACTTAAAAACTGGGTCCTGCCTGCTCTTTATGCCATAATACACCGTCTTGTCATTTCCTTGGCTGGTGCGTCAGTGACCTAAAATAATTGTGTTTGGAGAATGTGAGCAGATTTTAACGGGGGCGGAACTGGTCAGTGTTTTAACTCAGACTCATAGTAAATATTTGGAGACTTTATTAGGGTTTTGCTCTCAGCAGTGTTAACAAGGTTTTCTGCTGTTGGCTGAGGCTTCGTTCCTAGAGGTGATGAATACAAGAGGGGTTTGACATATCTGAGTTAAGAGAAAATGTTTGATGATGCGAGAAGTAGCTTCCTTTGCCCAAGAATGGATTCCTGGTTTGCCACTGAAATAAAGGGAACCGATTTTATAACTGAACATCTGAATGTAGAGCATGGCAGGTACATCCCAGGGATATAAGGACAAAAGCAACAAGGTCAGAAAATGTGGGTGGCTGGCTCTTCAGATGCAAGGATTTGGTCTGTCAGTAATAATGCTCGTCTAGGAAGGTGGGTGGATTGAAAAGCAATTCGAGAATTGCTCACTCCTAGCTTTTCTTGGGTCACTTAGAAGCATGATTTGCCTGGTTTTAGAACCTCCTTGTCCTAGTGAATCCAAGTGTTGAGAATGGGTGCCATGTTTGCCAGCAATGTGCTTACCAGGTCCAGCTTAGCACTGAAGACAGATGTGATTCTATTTGTAATTATCTCAGGGCCTGAGCCTGGTGTCTGCTTATTTAATGACTTCACTTTCTAATAAAAATTCTGCATGACATAGATAATTAGATCTTTAAAATGAAACTGGGGAAATGGAGTGTCCCCAAAGAGTTTAACTGCAGTTTGGTGATGGATCAAGCATAAAAATGAGATCACTCATTCAGTTACTTAACAAATTGTACAGGGCAGTTTCCTGCCCTGTGCTGCACGAGATGGGATACGGTGATCAGTATGGTATTGTCTCTGCCTGCAGGTAGCTCTCACTCCACAGGGAGACAGACTAGGAAACAGGTACCTAAGTGGAGCTTGGCAAGTGTTACACAGAGTTCAGTGTGCTGGGGGAAGAGGAAATGTAATCACCTCTGCTCTTAGTGACACACAGTCCATTCCTCTCCACATGGTATTTTTGACCTGTGGAGTGCCTGAGTTGTGGCTGACATGTTGCAGGGAAAGGAAACATGGAACAGAAAACACAGGGTTTAGCGCATGGCTCTCAGCTCTGTGCCTCACTACCTGGGGGCAGGAGGAACAGGTCTCTGTATTTCAGTTTTGCTGTTGGTAAATGGGAAAGTTAGCTTCAATGACTTAAAAGGGTCCTTCTGCATCTAGTCTGATGATTCTAATAAGGCCTTGGGTGACAGGTGAGAAAGCAAAACCTGGCAGCCGTAGTCAGCAGGGCTGCAGAGATGGATTATTAGACAAGGAGTGGGAAGCAGAGTCAAGTGTGTTTTCAAAGAAGCCTCTCAAAGAGCAGAGAAACCTTGCTCTTCCTTCCAGAAAGGGAACCACATTCTGACTGAGCATCAGATAAATGAGTGAAAGTCAAGGCCAGTGACAACAGGGAGAGACAAAGGGGATGCAGGACTCGGCAGAGGCAGGGAGGAGAGTCACCAGCTTCCTGTGGTGTTATAGAGTCTTTGTCGATGTGGATAAGGAGGGCCTGGCCTCACAGATGACTTGCTTATTGAAATTTGCTCTTCTTTTAAGTCAGTGTCTTTTTAAAAATTGGTTTGATGATTTCCAGGTTTTAGAAGAAATAACAGCACATCCTTATTTTGGGATCATAGATAACAATGACAAACACACAACTAGATCAGCACAATGTCAGGTTCTCGCGTTCCTGCTGGCAGTCAAACACAAGGCCTCTGAAAGGTACAATGAGGCTGGGTCCCAGCTGCCTAGAGCAGAGTGGGGGACTGTGGCAGGGGAGCAGCAAACAGAGAGGCAGAGAAGACCTGGGGGTCTTATGGCCATGCTGCCCTCTCCCAAGCAGCTCGAGCTTCGGCTTATCTCGTCTGAGTTTTGCGTTCCCCTTTATAAAACGTAGGCACCACCACCTTCTGAGCCACATAGGGTAATGTTGGCAGGAATAACAAGCATTTAATATTCGCTTCTGGCAATCTTCTAAAGAGCTTTTGAAACAGAGATCCCCATTCTATGGGGCAAACCGAAGTCCAGAGGTGTTAAGGAACTTGCATAGTGTCACCTGATTAAGGAAGGAAGCAGAGTTGATGTCTGAAACCACATCTATGTGCCCTTCAAAACCTGGTCTCGTTCTACCACCCACACTAGGAAGGCGAGCCCTGCATCTGTGAGGAGCGTGGCATTAATAAGCATGTGTCTTGGGTAAAACCATCATCTCAAAGAGCTACAAGTGCCTCCATACCTTGAAACTGAAAAAAGTAAAATAAACTATAGCTTTGTTTAAGTGCTTCCTGTGACCAGCGTCTCTGCTTTGGGCTGATGTCGTTTGAGGGCATCCTTTGCTTAGTTCACTGCATCAGAGCATGTCACCTGGCAGTAATGAGCTGCCTCTCTGGTGTGTGCAGCATATGGCCTTGCTGAGCTGTGGAGCCCACCCAATCGAGGCAGGCTGTGTATAACTTATTTTTCAGACCCCTCCCTGGGACAGCTGGAGGTCATGGGAACACCAGAGAACTATGGTCTTGGCTTAGAGAATGACAGATTTGCATGCTATCAAGCTGCAAGAACACCTTTAGTCTAATTCTTCTATTTTACAGAAACTGAGGTCAAGAGAAAGACAGATAAATAGATGGGGTGGAGGGAAGAGAAACCAATATTGGAGGCTTTTCCAAGGCTGGGACAAGAATTCAGCCTGGCAAAAGCTGTAAGTGGACTGTACTTCTTTGACATCCCGAGAGGTGAAATGTGGACCGAGAAGTCCTGTGGGAATATCCCCGGCTGCAGGGTGAGCTCACTGGAAGCTCAAGGACCTGGTTTAGAATCCTGGCTCTTCCCTCGGGCACATTCCTTAGGCTTGCCAAATTTTGCAATCTGTGAACTAACGTTAATTAATAGTACGTGTGTCTCAGGACTATTGTAAAGAGTAAGTGAATTAAACATACATCAGTGACCCTTTTCTTTGAAGAAAAGGTGTTTGAGAAGTTTTTGCTATATCCTTTAGGCTCCTCTTTACTTTTTTGGGTGGAAAATGACCTGGGACTTCTTTTTTTTCTCAGACAGACATTCCTGAATTGCCCGACAAAGCCCCCAAAATCCATTCTTCTGGATTTACATTTCTAGCTTCTCTTTAGACCTGAAATGAACCTGGCTCTGTTGCTTGCTGGATTATAACAGGGATAATGAATCCACTCGGCATCCAGCATTGCACAGGCTATATGATCCATTTCCCTGCTCTTAGTAATTTTTTTTTATATTTGTAAATGTGTGTGTGTTTCTTAATGGAGTGTTGAGGTTTCTAAGATGGGTCCTTGATTACCCTCAGAAATGATAAACGGAGTTGTAAGATATTTTCTGGCATTCCCTTATTTGCAAATCCAAAGTCCAAAACACTGAAAATTTACTTATTTACATAACTCATTTGGAGTCAAAAGCAGGCCTGATTGTACATGAAACTGTTTATAGTTTTTATTATCCTACTCAGGATGAGTAAGTTTTTCATCAGAAAGATGCATACCCCAGACCCTGCTTGGCATGTATGTAACATAGCACATGTACTATATTACCTTTCTAAAATCTGAAAAATTCTGAATTTGGAAGCATACCTGAGCAAAGAATTTCAAAGGAGGGTTTGTGGATCTCTCTAGAAAAGCCCAAAGGTACTCACAGCATCCCTGGGTTGGGGGGCTGGAAAGGCACGGGTGGGGCCCCAGATTATCCTATCCTGAAACCAGGTGGTGTGGTGACATGTTTCATCTTGTCATAAAAGCCTTAAAGGCAAGTTTTATATTTCATCAATTTTTAAATAATAGGAAATAAGTTAAATGACCATCCTTGTCCAAACAGAAAAACAAAACAAGAAAGAAACTGTTGAAAGCATGGGCTCCAGAATTTCACTGGGACAAAGTAAGTTTTAAAAATTTTCTTAGAACTAAAAATAAGCTGGGAAATTTTGGTCTGTTGTGGCTTGTAATCAAGTTTCATCACTGGCCTTTGGGGGAAGGTAGAAGGGAATTTTTAAATCTTACTCATCATTTTAGCCTTATGAGAAGGAACCCAGGCCTGAAGAGTGAGCATGGGGAAGTGAAAAGCCCTGAGTGGAGTGTGAGCAGTTCTTGGTTCTTATCTTGGGTCTGTTCCTGACTTGTTGAGGAAGCTTGGACTCATTCGCTTCCCTTCTCTGGGCCCTAGAATCTGTTTCTAAGTCTTTTTCTCCTCTCTCTCCTTCTCCCTCTCTGTCTCCCTTTCTTTCTTTCCCTCTCTCCCCTCCCTTCCTTCCTTCTTTCCGACAGTCTCGTACTAGAGACCAGGGCCCCACAAGACAAGCAAAGCTCTAAGCCGCCTGCCTACTGCATTCTCATATAGCTTCCATCCAATCTCCAGGCACTGCAAAGACTTCCCGGTGCTCTGCATTGGTTTCCTCCAGGGCTCTTCCTTTACTGATCTGCTGCTGCCCAAGCTGGTTTGTGTGGGATTCATTTTGGTGCTGGCATCTCCACGGATGCCCAGTGAGGTCCCATTAACACTTAGCCAAACACTGCACGTTTCAGTTGCCCTGATGGTGATGGCTGTCACCAGAGGCCACCCTGCATTGTTGGGGCAGTAGAGGAGGTAACAGGAAGGAGAGGGAAAGTTCCCTGTTGTGGACTACATCACCAGGGCAAGCTCCACCCTGGGGAATGGAAGCGGCTCTTCCATGGCCTGCACCTGCGTGGGCTAGGTATTGAAGCAGAGAACATTCAGGTGAAGGGCGTGGGGGACTGACCTACCACCACAACCCCCATTTATATTTCCTTGCCTTTTAAGTTTACACTTAAGGTGTCACAATTCTGGCTTTTGCCAGGTTGAAAGTTTAACATTTCCTCCAGAATCTAACTATTTAACAAACCAGGGGCTCTGCCTCTTCTGAGCACTGCTCACCCAGGGCATTCACATGTAGCAGTAACTCATGAAAGGAACCAGGGCCTGACCAAGGACGGGGGTTTCCACCCAGAAGAAGTGATCTTAATTTCAGGATCCCGAAGGCTTTCAGTTCACACTGACTGTGGGAACCACTGGGGAGTTGCAAGTACAAATACAAATAAGGTGACACTGGAACCCTGAGATGAGGGTATTCCAGGGATGGCTGGTCCCCCACATTAGAGAGGCCTGGACCCCTGAATGTGTGTGTGCGTGTGTAGGTAGGTGTTTGTGAGTGTGAGTGTGTGCATTGGTGTGCTGTGTATGTGAATGTGTGTGGATGTGTGTGTATGCATTGGGAGTTCCTTTCAGGTCCTGGGAGGTGCTGGGCCGTCAGACACCCTCTGGACAAGGCTCCTCGAGCCCTGGCTTTTGTGTAGCTCATGAACGGAAATGACCCCTGAGGGGCTCCCACAGGGCTGAGGGGGCCTTTGTCTTTCAGGGACCAGTGATCCTGGAGAAAGGTAGTTGTGAAGGTGGCTGGCAGGAAGTGACCCCATTATGTGTTTTAGGGAAAAATATCTAATCTAATCCTTCTTGGGAAAAACAGAACCCTGTCAAATCTTGTTCTATACATATTTGAAAAGACTCATTTGAGCATACCACTTTAAAAATCAAAATAAATGAAAGAAAACCCTACTACGAGTTTTAAAAAGTAAAGGACTAGAAATATATTCAGCTTTACCTCATCAACAGTTGGGGGAAGGTCAGGAAAGATTATGAAAGAGAAAAGAAAGGGAAGGAGAAAGAGAAGCACAGAAGAGAAACTGCTGTGGCTGTGTTCATCCCTGTGAAACACGGCCTGCTCTGGTCCCCTCCTCCAGCCCCAGAAGAGTCAGGAGACTGGAGATGAGGGAGGAGGGGGTAGGGAGCCTTGGACAGTTTTGCTTATCAATCTTACAGGGAGCAGGAAGACCCCTTGTGCATGGTGAGAGCACTGTCCGGGGAGTCCCTGGGAACTGAAGCCTGCCACTGACTCGCCTAAACTTCTCTAATCTTCTTTCCCTCTCTGAGCCTTAGTTCCCTCATCTCTAATGATTGTGTTTGACAAGATGAAGTACACAGCAATTCCTGGCTTGACGAGGGCAGCCTGACCCCAGACTCCAGGCCCAAGGCTCTCAGGGAGGAAGAGGCTTGTCTGTCTCTGCCTGCAGTTGCCATGACCTCCTCCCTATGGGTCCAAATAGGCGGGTTTCTCCCTCATGACCAAGGAGAGCATGTAGCTTGTGCTGGTGTGAATGAAGTGCTCTGCATGTGTCCCCTATTTTCTCCTCCCTTTAAACCACCTGTGTGTCAAGGCCCCATCTTACCTCGCATTTAGACTGTCCACTTGGTAACCTGCTAGGAAGATTGTATGTTGTGTAAATTTATCTATTCAACCTCAAATTCAGAAAATAATTTGAGTAGCTTATATAAACTAAAATAATGTGTTTGCTGTTTAGTGATACATGCATGTAAGTTATTTTTTTTTACCTGGTAATTTACAGGTTGTCCAGTACTGCCACGGCCCTTGGTTTTTCACAGTATACCCACTTGTTCAGTTATGTTGATAATGAATTATGTTCCTCAGCATGCATATAACACCTCTTAATTTGGCTAGTCTGTTTGTTTAAATTTCTCATCCTATAGGTAATCTTGCAAGGTAGATATATTTATTTCTCTTTTGAAGATGAAGTCACAGATGCTAAGAAAGTTCTAAAAACTTGTTTTAAGGCATAGGATTGAATACAAAGCACTAGGATTTTGCTTCACGTCTGCCTGGCTCTCAAAGTCCTGCACTTTCCCACACCACATTGTTCACATTGATTCCAGGCCACAATTTTAATGTTTTAAGAAAAAAAACACACTCTTTTCCTGCCATGACTCTACTTACACCTCAGAAAATACAATCATAGCTGGAGTTCTTTGCCTTTTTCCAGAATCGAGTCCTGTGGCCTTAATGCAAACTTGATGCAAATCATATATTCCCACATAACAACCTTTTACCATGTGCTTGAAGGATGCCACATGCTGTCCTAGAGACTTTCATGTGTCATTTAATGGGAGACAATGTTGCAGACTTCATTTTAGAGAGAGCAAGACTAGACTCAGATGCAATTCTGCACCCGAAGGCAGGTAGCTCTGTGAACTCAGAAGATCGTCCCATAGGGTGCCTGGGCTTCTGCCTTTGGCCTAGGACTCAAGCACCCCTGTTGAACTGTGAGGTCAAGTCCTGCTGACCCCCCAGCTTCCTCCTTCTCTGTCTGTGGCAGTCAGACCTCTATGTGGTGGTTGTGGAAAAAGGCATGGTTCCTCTTATCTTTTCCCATGTTGCATCAGCCTGCACCATCCTAGGCTCATTTCAGCTGCCCTGAATTCCTATTTTAGTTTCATGGCTCATCACAGACTCGTCAATATGATGCATTAGCTTCATATTTAAAAAGAGAAAGTGGAAATGTGATTTACCTAAGACTACACATGAGCTACTCATTCTCTTTCCAAAATATTCTTTCTTTACCCAAACGATCCTTCAAGAACCACTTCTGGTATTACATTCCTCTGGAAGCCTCCCCCAGCTCCCCACCAAATCCATCCATCCATCCATCATCCACTTAGTCAACACATACTTATTGAGAACCCACAGTGAGTCAGGCACTTCTCCGGGTCAGTTACTGCAGATTCATAGTGAACCAAACAGACAGAACTCCTTGCCCCAGTGGAGCTTATATTCTGTGGGGGAAAGATGGACCATAAACATAGAAACAAGCAAAATGTATATTATGTTAGATGGTCATATGTTCCATGAAGAAAAATAAAGCAGAGGTGGTATAGAGAATGAAAGCCCTGTGGGAGGAATTGGGGGGCAGGGTTGCTATTTTAAGTTGGGTGGTCAGGGGAGGCCTCCCGAGAAGGTGAGGAAGAGGGCAGACCTGCAGGACGTGAGGATGAACCGGCTCACTAGCCAGGTGCGTTCTCGGTGGAGTTGGCAAGGCAAGTACAAAACCCAGGGTGGGTGTGCCCGGCCCGCTGAAGGCACAGCCAGGAGGCCAGGAGCTAGAGCAGTGTGGACAAGTGGTCGGTGGCAAGCAGTGAGGCCATGGGCGTTCAGTGCTCTCCTGGTGCTCCCTCTGACTGAGAACCTTTGCTGTATTTTTATGGTCTTCTCATTGCTCTGTCCCCACACTGGCCGGGGCACCCTGGTGGTAAGACTAGGCTTCTCCTTTGTTTTTACATCCTTAACACCTAGTGCCAGACCTAAGGTAGAGGGAGAATATAGCATCTCTGCTCCTTGTTTTCTTCTTCATTTTTTTAAGGCCAGAAGTTCTAATTAAAGATTATTTTTCATTTTAATGGGAATTTGGAAGGAATGCTGCTTCTAAACTCCCAACTAGCCAGTTGCTTTTTAGACAGCCATCAAATGAATGGAATTGTTAGGAAAAGAGTAAGGTGCCAGAGAAACAAATACTGGAGTGAACCTTGTGGAGTGGATAGTGTTAACCAGGGTCAGGAGGAAGAGGGCTTCCCCAGAAATCCCCAGGGATTAGCAGGACTGCCTGGTCCCTGCTGGGAACTGGTGTTTACAAAAAGTGACTGCAGGCTGGAACAAGGAGGTTCTCAAGAAACCCTCAAAGCGTGTCGGGAAACCAGCCAGGACTTTCCACTCACTACTTTGCTGACTCAGAGGAGAGCTGTGGGGGACCCCGGGGACCTAGAAGGCCTTGTCTCTGGAGACCTTTCTGGAAAGAAAAGAGCATATTCTCCCTGGCAGGGAGTTTCCCCTTCCAGAGCTAAACACTGGCCTTTGAGAGGCTTGGGCTGCTTCTGAGGCAGGGAAAGAGCATAGGAAATGCAGATGGGCTACAGAGGGCAGAGAATAGGGCCGAGCAGAAGCACATGGCCCTCAGGGGCATGCCAGGGTCCTGGGCCCCCATGGCTGGCAGCTCCCACCTTCAGTGTTCAATCCCAATCGGAATGTTGCATCCTCAGGATAAAAGGAGACTTCCAGTAACTTGTCTCAACTCACAGCAGTTGGTACAAGTAGCTCGGTAGGCTGGAAGCATGGGGTGATGTGAGTAGCAGTTTCTGGAAATGGAAGCTGGAGGACATCCTAAAGTCTGTGAGAGCCATTAGGGAATTTCAGCAAGGTAGTGTTGAAATTGGATTTTCAACCAGAGGGATGTGTGTGTGTGCACGCCAAAGTGTGTATGACATAGTTATCAAATAGGAGTTTTCATGAATAAGAGTTGTGGAGAGAAGTAATTCCTTTTTAGCTTTTGTTCCAGGAGGCAGGTTTGTTTAAAAATAATAGAAAAGGAGAAATGAAAGATTTGTCTTGTAATTATTCAACAACCGTGTTTTGAGAATGGACTATGTGTAGGCTCTGTGTTAGGTGCTTGTGTAGATGCAACAGATCAACATGGCCCACATAGAGCCTATACTCTCTGGGGCCTTCTAGAAGAGCTGTACTTAAAGGTCCTTGGAAGAAGATCACTTCAGCTTCAAATGTGTGTTGCTAATGTTTCAAGGTAGGAAAATAAAAATGCATAGTGCCTGGTAAGAGAATGGAGAGTTACTTCTGTGCCAGCCAGTGATCTGTTTAAAGCACGTCACAGCCTTTCAAACCTTCATCTCCTCACTCATTGGTGGAACTGACCTTACATCCTGCAGCCTACCCTCTGCCCCTCAGGGCCGTGATGAACAGAACAAGATTAGAAAACAACTTAGAAGCTCTGTACAGATTTCAGAGTGTTACGAACAGGCCTATGACAGATCTCTGTCAGCCATGCGTGCCTGGTGAGAGGTTTGGATGAAGTCGGACATTTGTTCACAACTCAATGGTTATGTAAACTCTGCTTCTCTTGGTATGTCTCTGACTATCCGTTTGGGCTCTCTTCCAGCCTTCAGCTTCAATTTTCCTGATGTTATATTCCTGGTTTCTGCAATTCAGTGTAATGATTTCAAAATGTACACACGTATATGTTTATCCAAATATTCTGGGGCCAGTTGTGTTTCTGGGGCTGGTTTTATGCTAATGGAAGAAAGTGGCCAGAATGGGTCGTTCAGGATATGAAAAGCCTTGGGTACCAAATGAAAATAGCATCTGTGGGTAAACAGGGGAGGGAGGTGTCAGAAGTCAGCCTTGCTTGGGTCAGGGTAGGAAACCAACAGTGTGAATTGTCATGAAAAGTAACATGCAGGGTGCCAGCTCTCCCAGACCCCCCAACAAGGAGTGGTTGAAAATTGAGCTTTCTGGTGAAAAGATCAGCTGCTGCAGAATGCTTTCCATGGATGTCAGCAAGCTGGGGCAGAGAGTGTAGAGCCAGCCTGAAATGTGTCTAAATAAAAGATTAAAGTGACTCATTCCTGTTGAAAGGAGCTTTTTAAAAAGTGAAAGTAAGAGAGACAGAAGAGAAAAAAGCAAAGGCAAAGAACAATAGGGCTTGAATTTAAAACAACAGGAACAAGAAAATTGAATTAGTCACTCATGTCAGATCCTGTGCGCCTCTGTCCTGAATTAACTACCTCCCTGACAAGGTTTTGAGGTCAGTGTCTCTTTATGTTTGCATTTCCTAGTGAAATAACAGACTATCCCCAGTGTCAGCTCCAGGCATTTGATGGGCATTCTGAGGGTGTTGGTCATGTAGCTGCTGCAGGGCGCCTCTGTGCAGCTCAGGAAGCCTTCCTATAGCAGAGAACAGCAGCCACTGTCCCTGAGCAAGTTCGGTATGACCATGACTGTCTGGAGCCACTGGGCCAGAGGCAGGAGAGCTGAGGCTGGCGGCCTGTTCAGTTCAGTAGAGATGGAGGCTCTGCCCTCTGGTTTGCATTTCTTTTACTAGATATTTCTTGTTATTTTGCTAGAACATTCCTGATACCAGGAACTGGCCCAGAGACCAATGAACCCTTTATGATTTGCTAGTGTTTTAATCAATCTGCACTTTGCAGAGGAGATTTTTACACTGAAGGTAAATCAGTTTTGTGTTCATCCACACTAGGCTGTGATAAAGTATAGTTCCGTTCCCATCGCTTTCATCCCTTTGCTGTTTCATCCTGAGCCACCACTTAGCCACTCGTAGGTCTCAGGGACCTCATCATAGAACAGACATCACTTCTTCTCTGTTGAACACAATATAATGCTTGTGAATATGAAACGATTTAATGTGGAAACCTGTGGCACACTAGTCAGTTTTGCTGCAGTAAGAAACAGCCCCCAAATTTCAGCATCTGGTAGCAGCCAGCATCTCACCTATGTTACGTATCTCACCTGGCTACAGGCTGGCTTCTGTGGCCTGGCTTTATATTTCTTCTTATTCTGGGACCTGGGCTGAAGGGGCAGCTGCTTCTTGGAATGTGTCATGCTCATGGCAGAAGGAAGAAAATGAGGAAGAAGACAGAAGCCTGAGCTGCTTCTTGAAGCTTCTGCTTTATTCTACTCACATCCCATTTGCTAAACAAGACAAGGTGCCAAGTCCTCTATCAACTTGGTCCCCCTCCCAAGGGAAAGGAGTTGTTCCATGCAGTCACTGACAACAAAAAAAAGGTCTGTATGACCTTTTTATGTTTGAGAAAATAATGCAGCCTGACCCATATGCAATAAACCTGTTCAACAACATATGAATATTATGTCCTAGCAAAATAATGGCTGACAGTATAGTAGGAATTGAGCTTATCTCTGGTGTTGATATTTTAGTCAGGATGACAGTGTATTAGCCAACATTCAATTACACTAGAATATAGCCACTCTGGGATGGAAGAAATTTTGTGTCATTTACCCACATATGCTAGGGGTAAAACCTAGCATTGTGCCTGGAAAATAGTAGATATTTGGTACATACTAATTGTTCTGAATAACTACACGAGTCACAGATATTTCAATACTCTAGGAACCCAAGATTTAAACATAATTAAAGTTGCCACAGTCTATTTAAGATGAGAAAATCTGGCAAAGCATATATTTTACCTGTGCACCAGATAAACAGGTTTATTGATTTATTTCTTAAATTTAAATGTAATCACATCTCTGAAGTCTTTTTTTTCCTTATGTAGGAAGTCTCATGTCATCACCTCAAAGAACTCTCAGATGACAAATGTACCTCGAGGTCCCCACATTGTGGCAGTCACTGTCCTTGTCTGGAACAGTTTAGCAATGCTTTTGACTGCTGTTGTGTCTTTCTCTGGGGCTTTCCAAAACTTATCATTCTTCATATCTTTTGTTTGTTGTTCCTACCCTGTCTTGCTGGAAGCATAGCCTCTTAAATTTAGAGAAAAGCGAACCAAGGCTCCAAGATGTGGGGGCCGAGCCAAAGGCCTTGCAGAGGGTGACGCCATTCAACAGCTGTGGGACCTGGAGCTAGTTATTCAACCTGTCTGCATCTCATTGTTCACATCTGCAAAACATGGATGATAATAATAGTGTCTTCCTCTTAAGGGTGCTGAGAGGATTTAATGGGGTGATACATGTGAAGTGTTTGAAGCCACACAGGCACACGGTGGGTACATTTGTGGTCCATTCGGGTTATTAGCTCTGAGCAGCCTGGGCACAGAAAGGAGAGCAGCACAGATGTCTGCTCCTCGGGACTGTCCTCCAGGCTGTGGCCTTTCGAGAAGGGAGAGTAACAGTAGAAATGAGGTGTTGGACTGAGGCTGGGATGTGGGACTCCATGGACGGAGGGACCGGATGGACCGAGAGGAAGGTGGACACTTAGCAGCAGAGGAGGCCACACTCGCGTCTTGAACAATCTCATGATGTGGTGCAGAGGCTGGACAACTTGTCGGGGTCCTCATCACTGCTGTACCTGAGCCTGGGTGGTCAGGGGGACCTGCTGGGCTTCCTGGGTGGGCAGGACTTTCAGTCTGTTCTGGCCGTGGGCCTCAAACTGCTATGGTGGTCACTCGGCAGGAACTTCCTGAAGCAATGCTCATTTGAGGCACAAGGAACATTTACAGGGATGCCTGTCTTTGTCCTGGGACTCTGATTGTATCTCATGTGACAGGCAGGGCTGGGCCAGTCTGCCAAGAGTTTGGGGTCTCTGTGTGTGAAATGCAGCTCGAGAAACATGCTCAGATTCAGTCTCACGTAGGAGGGCTCCTGGCCCAGGGGTCCAATCCCCCTCCTCCCCAATGCCCCACAGGGTAGGAGGAAACTTCCAAGCATTTAATATCCTCTGGGGGTCCTTGCAAACCATTATCTTCTATTGCCTTCTGAGACTTTGAGTAGACAATGTTCTGAGAGGCCAGTGTGAACTACATTAGGAACTTGAAAAAAATAAAGCATCATTCTGCTTTTTATTCTGTAATTGAGATTCACCTTTTCTCTAACCCATTTAAATAATTTCATCTTGAGCATCCCGAAATTTCAAAATCCCCTTCAACATCTGGCCCTTTTGTCACCAGGATTAACAGGTTTAGGAAGACAAAACAGCTCACTTTAGAATGTCATGTTTAGTAATAACAGGGAAAATGTAGGCCTTACTCACATTTGAATCATTTTTCCCTTCCACTAACATTATGTAGTAAGATAGTCTATGTGCAGCCCTGATGATATGTGTTGTTCAAGGACTCAAGGACAGTGATTTTCAGGTGAGTTTTCACCTACATCACCTCCCTTACTCTTTACAACAATCCTAGAAATTATATCTTACTATTTGTGCCCATCTATGGAAGAGGGAACTAGGGCCCAGGGTCTCCTATGAGCACCTGGCCCCGGTTATAATGGCTGGGAGATGGAGGAGCCAGAACTTGAGCCCAGAAGTGTGTCCAAACCCAGAGTGTGTGTTCTTGGGCCTGCATAGGATAGTGGTCAATGTTCTGATGATCAGACCAAGCTTTCAGAGGGCCCTTTTTCTCCCTAACTGCTTGGGCTTAAGTGGGTGAACATTTGTGTTTATAAAAACTTTGTAATGTGGCTCAAAGTGTTTATGTGAGGATGGTCCTAGTGGTCAGAGATGTGGTCCCTGTACAACGGCCCCTCACCCCCAACACGCAGAGGTGTGGTGAACGAGAGGAATACAGGATGAACCCCACCTGGGCTGCACTGTGGGTGAGTTCTTTCCATCCACACCATCACCAGCTTCTACGCAAGACTGTCCTGCACATTTGCCATGATGACAGGGCTGGAAGGAGCCTGGCTCACTCATTCCCTCATTCTATTCATGGAAAT
Organism: Smutsia gigantea; assembly: GCA_032199065.1. Lineage (NCBI taxonomy): Eukaryota > Metazoa > Chordata > Mammalia > Pholidota > Manidae > Smutsia > Smutsia gigantea. The sequence continues at coordinate 140,101 of JAVSCE010022629.1, read as the reverse complement.
TTACTGAGTACCCACTATATTCCTGGCATTAAACAAAACAAAGCCCCAGATTTTATTGTGTGTGTGTGTGTGTGTGTGTGTGTGTGTGTGTGTGTGTGTGTGTGCATGCACATACACAATGTTAGGCCATGGCAAGTGTTATGATAGGAAATGGAGCTGGGTAAGGGGGTAGAGAGTGAAGGAGGTTCATTTTATAGGGGGGGTTCAGAGAAGGCAGTCTGATGAGCAGACACCTGAGAGAAGTGGTGATGAGAGCCATGTCAGTATCTGCAGGAAGAACATGGATTGTACGAGGCAGAAGGAAAAGAAAGTGGGGACACGCTGAGTGTGCTTTGCTGATTCAGAGACAGAAGAGGCCAGCAGCATGTCTTAAGGGAAGTAAATGAAGCCAGGAGTGGTAAGGGGAGAGGTGGAGGACAGATAGAACCTGAGGGCTTCGTGGAATAGGTTTTAACAGGGAGAAAAAAGGAAACTAACATTTACTGAGCACCCATTGTGCATTTACCTCTGAGCTGGGTCTAATCTTTTCAGTAACTGCAAGACTAGCTGATACATGTACAAAGAAAGCTGCAGTACTTGTCTGGCAGCTCACAAATAATAAAACCAGCCTTTAGACAAGGTCTTTCCATTTCAGTGCATGATTACAGACGTGCTTCATGTGTACATATTTGTTAATTATTTAATATTTAAATGTACTTTTCATTTATCTGCTTCACATCTATTGTGGTGATACAGGAAAGCTCAATTTCTACTCATAAATTTGCATTAACACAGTTAATGCCTACCAAACATCTTTTCGGAAGGGAGATTATATCAGATGAGCGGTTTCATTGCTTGAGCAAATTAATACATCTCCTGTGACTGTTGTGTATTAGCATAGGTTCTCCAGAGAAACAGAACCAATAAGAGATAGACACATATATCCAAGAAGTCCATGATCACCAATCTGCAAGCTGGAGACCCAGAAGAGCCAATGGTGTAGTTCTAGTCCAAGTCCAAAAGCCTGAGACCAGGAGAGCTGATGGCTTGAGTCAGAAGGCAGGAGAAGACTGATGTACCAGCTCAAAGATAGTCGAAAGGAGAGAGTGAATTCTTCCATAGTCTGCCTTTTGTTACTGATTTACTTGTTAGTCTCATCTAGAAACATCTTCAAAGACACACCAAGGAAAATGTTTAACCACATTTTGGGGCACCTCATGGCCCAGCAAGTTGACACACAATACTAACCATCACAGAGGCTGTATTTATAATTATAAATACATTTAAGGAAAAAGCAAGTTACAATGAAGAGGCTTCAACACTAGCCATGCCTTCTTTGGTCTTGCAGGGAGGTCTGAGCTCACTTGCCAGACAGGGCATAGAGCCCTCTCCCACCTTGCATGGGTTGGCTTTTCTAGATTCCTAGGACTCTGCTTTTAGCTAGTTTAAACTCTCCCCATTTTCAGGGCAACAGTCAAGCTCCACTTGATAGGTTCACCAAATAGGCAGAATTCTTTGAGATAATCTGGACTAGGGATTTTCAAAATGTCCTCTGTCATGGCCATATGGAAAATGATATTTGTACAGTACAGAGAGAAAATGGATGAAGCTGCTTGTGGTCACAGGGGAGTGGCCTGAGGAGCTCTGGCCACCCTGACCAGCTGTTCCCCTAGGCTAAGGGTATAAGTCAACATATCTTTGCCACATGGCTGGAGAAGTCTGATTGAGACCAAGCCATCTACTCTACAGATGGGAATACCGACATCCAGAGAGGGGAAATCCAGAGCTGCCTGGTTTCTGCTTGAAACCCTTCTGCAGCCTTCTAGTCGTACTGCATGGTTTGCCTTCCCATTTTAGTCACTCCAGACTTCTGAATTATTTATCAATCATTTCTCACAAATTGTTAGAGACAGCTGACTTGTAATGCGCACATGCATGGATATACACACAGGGCCTCTTCCCAACTAGGTGACAGATCATCTAGGGACAAGGACTTGGTCATGTTCTCTTTCTTTTCTTAGACCCTCCAGATTACAAAGCACCGTGGCTTGGACTTTTCTATGTATTAAAGTATAAATGAATAATCATTCTTATCCTTTAAAATAAACTGTTTCATCCTCCTATGTCAAGTGTCCCTTTCCTCCAGAAGATGTTCCCTGGATGTGCCTGGCTGTAAATAATGTCTGCTTTGTTTGACCCTCCAGAGCATTCTCTTTGTGACATCTTAGAGCTTCTACTACTTTCTACCTTACATAGAGCTGTAGTTGAATGTATCCCATCTCTCATTTCAATCATACAGTCACTATGAAAGCAGAACTATGTGTGGTTCACACAACGGAGTGGCATTTACTTAATAGGCATTAAGTTCAGATTCAGTGTACTTGGGGGGCCTCTTACACCTAGGATACTGCACTAGGTCTCTTGTTACAGCTCATTTCAGCAGCCATGTCAGGCAGGCGTGGTACAGTAACTCCATTTTATATGAGGACCTGAGGCCCAAAGAGGAGAGGTAGCTATTCAAGATTGTTTTAGTGGAAGCCAAGATCTCTGGCTCCAAATCTCACACCTTTTGCATCAGCCCAGAATATACTCTTGCTTACCTTAACAAATGGTTGTTAAATAAATACACTAGCCAAGAAGAGATGAGTTAATTAATTTAAAAGCTAATAAATGCTGGACACAAGTCATGTGTGATTTTTGTTAGTGATCATAAAGGTCCCTCGTATTGGAAAAATGAAAAGAATGTTGGTTCTCGTGGATGTGTCTGCTCCCTGCCAGTTGTCCCTAGAATTCCTGCAGGGTCCATTGAAACATGACTTACATGAAAGAATGTGGTGACTGTCCCAAGTCTTTTTCCTGTGGTTTCTACCACAATGGAAACGGTATTTTTACTTTTTCATTTTGATGTTAATCAGTTCCTTAAGTCTTGCATTTAGGAGGTCGATTCAATCAGCTGCTGATCTCCAGGAGGCTTAGTTGGTTGTGCTATGTGTGTGTATGTGTGTGTACAGGTGGCAGGGCTATGAGCATCCTGCCTTATTTTTCTGCTCTACTTTCTTCTTATTTCCCATGGCAATAATTGACCCCCTTCCATATTAAATACCCCCCAAAGATGGAAGCAAGCATGCACAGCGATGCTGGATTCATCTTCCATGTGATTATCAAACTGTGACCTCCAAAGAAGTCACTTCTCCAATCCAGTTAATTCCTGACTGTAATCAGAGCCCAAAAGCCCCTAATCATGCTTCTGAGTTTGGTAATGGCAAGTCTGTCACAAACATCTGCAAAGAAAACATGCTTAAGGGAAGCTTTTGATAGACAACAGTAGTTAAGCCACAACACCCGTTTGACAGATGCATCTTGAATAGCCGGATAAGCTCCAGCTGCCTGGGGATGTGGCAGGGAGTGCTCATAGAAAAAAATGATCATCTGAGGCTAGAACTGAATGTCTGTCTTCAAAAGGTCTTCCAGCCTGGCCCATCCACTGCAGGGACTGATCTTGGAGCAAAGTCATTTTGATTCCAGCCATAACCTCCCTCTGCAGCTGGGTGGACACTGTAACTGAGTCAAGGGGTTTCAATTTGCCCCACACCAGCTCTCTATCCTGGATCAAATCACGGCAACAGAGTAGAGAATGCTGAGCCGAGGGAGTTAAGAAGAGGGATGTACTTCAGTGCTTTTCACCACTTCCAGGCCAGCATGTAGATGAATTTGACTTTTAGGCATCAAATCTTTTATCAGATGTCCACTGGAAACCAGGCACTGTGCTAGGCTCTCAGGGGATGCATTTTCTGCCTCAAGGACAAGTGGAGTTGTTTCTCAGGATATATTCTTATATCATGGGACTAGTTCTGTCAGGAGACATTCAGAGGCATTCATTCATTTCTTCATTCATTGAACAGATCATTTTAGAACACTTACTATGTCTAAGGCTGTGGCAGGGTGCAAGACTGATGTGGGGCTGGCCCTGAAAACACTCTGACAGGATGTTGAATGGTGGATGAGTATAAAAAGAAGTAGAGATTTTGCCTTTGTAATATTTTAGGGAAAAAGAAAAAGAAAAACCAGAAAGACATATAGAAAAAATGTGTAATGAAAATAAAATTGTAGAGGGAATGTTTATACACAGTTATTTACCAATTTTAGTGTGTCTCATTTCCATTTTGATTGTTACATCTTTTATACAAAAAAGCACAGCTCTCTTTTGAAGTCCCTTGATACTTTCCCTGGCTGGTCTAGACAAGTTAGAAACTGCTCAACTAGGTTTTTTAGTGGTTTTATGTAATTCAGGCATGTTTGGGGGACACTGCTGCATCTTAAGATGCTGGAGAAGGATATAGCACCAAGCCCTTGCTTCTTGCATTCCCCTGCCTATATATACCTTTTAGCTGACTTTCTCTGTGCAAAATGCTGTTTATCTGTTAAGCCATTTCAGAGGTCCTCAGCTAAAATCACATGAAAGCCTTTGAAAAATATTTATTGAATGCCTACTTTGTACCATGCATAGTTCTGGGCACTGGAGACATGATACATCAGTGGAAAAAAAAGAAATAGATATAAATAAATTAAAATTAATAATAATCAGGTAATAATAGTAAAGGAATATTTATTGCCCTCTAATATATTAGAAGGTCAAAATAGTGATGGAAAAAATGGAACAGAGAAAACGGGGTATGTTTTGATCTAAACTGGATATATTTTAAAGGTAAAGCCAGAAGAATTTCCTGAAGGATTGGATGTGGGGTGTGAAAAAAGACGGCTAAGATAACTCAATGTTTTGCCCTAAGAAATGGGAAGGATGGAATTGTCATTAGCTGGGATGAAAAATGTTGTGGATGAAGCAGGATTGCGAGGGGAGACAAGGAGGTCAGTGTGAGGCCAGGCTGAGCTTGACTTGGGCGTCCATGTATAGGTTTTGAGTAGGCTGTGGTTATTGTAAGAAAGGGAGAGGTCAGAGCTGGAAATATGAACCTGAGATTATTCAAAATATAGATAATACTTAAATCATGGCTCCAGGTGAGGTCACCAAAGGTGTGCATTCTGATAGAGAAGATAGGGACAAACACTGATTCCTAGGGAATGCCAATGTTAAGAGTTTTGGAAAACATAGAGAAGGAACCAGCCAAGAAGACTGAGAAGGAGCAGACATTATTAACTGGAAGGAAAAGAAAAACCAAAACTGTGATCACCTAGAAGTCAAGTAAGCAAGACATTCTAGAAGGGATGATGATTCAATTATGTCAGCATTACTGATGGTGTAGTAAAGATGACAGCTGAGAGTTGACCATGGGATTTAGCCTCGTCGAGGTCGCTCACGTGGCCCACCTGTGACTCCAGCCCTCCCAACTGGCCTCCTTTGCATGCTGCAAGCTCCTTTCATTATGTGCTTCTCCACTGCAGTGCCATGCTCTGTTTAGATAGCTGGGCCCCCCAAAGTGGCTTTCTGTCTGCCACCCTGGAGCCATCTTCACCCATTTGCTTATAAAACATCAGTGAGCATCTATTATGGTTCAGGAGCTATCTAGGTAGAATGGATATGCTAAGGTCAATTAGGCACTCTACCCTCAGGTGTCTTATAGTCTAAGGAGAGAAACAACCTGTATAGATCTGTTATAGCAAAAGAAAGTGACTGAGGTATCGCAATGTGATGGAAGTGTGGAAGACAGAGGAATTTTCCCTGGGGGTCAAGGTTGAGTCCATGGCAAAAGTGGCCTTTGAATTTAGTCTTGAAGGGTGCATAAGATTTAGAATTATGGAAGTGGAGTGGAGAAAAGATCTTTTAGACAGAGGGAAATACAGGGGCAAGGGCCTGCAGGAGGACAGACGCAAAGAGGGCATTGAGCTGGTGGAGGGCCATGGGAAGGGAGAAGTAGAGGACAAATAGATTTTTGGCTGGGACCTGATCAAGAAGGCTTTAAGAATGAGAGGCTGAACTTTCTTTCTTAGTCAATGGGGAATTCATTAAAGGTTTGTGAGCCATGGAGTGATGCAATAATAGCTGAGTAGCTTCAGGAAGAGTCATCTGGCTGTGTGTGCAAAACCATCCAAGAGAGATAATAAGGGCCTGAATCAGGGCAGCGGCAGTGGGAGGAAGGAGGAAGGACCACGTGAGACGCTGCAGAAGCAGAATCTGCAGGACTGAGCGCTCGGGAGCACAGGGTGTTGGCGTGCATCTGGGGCTCTGGGCGCTCCCTAAAAGCCACATGAGACTTTTGAAGTGCGGCGGCCAAGGTGGTCACTTGTCCTTGTCACTTCCCCCACTATCTTCATCTGAACCCAACTGAATACTCACGCTTCACCTCATTAATGATACGGAGCTTGCTTATTTTTGGAGCTCTGAATAACAGAGTTTCTGCATTTCAGAAACAAAGGAACCCTGTGAATTTCAGGGCTCTCTGTCTGCACTTTAAAGAGGTAATTGTGGGGATGTGGCAGGAGACTGGGGAGGGCCCCTACAGGTCACCTCCATTTCCAGACCCTGATCTGTTTCTCTGATCTCATCAGTGGTATGCAGCAGTTTCAGAAATTGTTGAGCAAAGCCACTCTCAAAGCCGAGAGAGGCAATACATGGAGCCGCCCCGAAAGGCAGCGCCATAGAAAATGCCAAGTGACCCAGATGGGGCCCAGGCAGCCTGCCTGCTCATTTTCCCTAGAAAACCAGGCCCTGGGAGCATGACCTTTGTACCAGAAGATGGGACCCGCGTGGCTGCTCTGTGAATCTCTCAGAATCAGCTCTGAGAGATGCTGGGACAAGGCAGGTAATGGCACCCAGGGGGCTCCTCACTGGGTTCTGTGAGGCTGGAACCCTGGGCTGTGGGGGAAGGGCCTGGCCCACAGCCAGTCCCAGCATCCCAATTCATGTGGCGTGGGGGGGAGCAGCCTTCGTGGCAAGGCTGGCTTCCTCCAGAATCTGCCCATAAAAGGAGAAAAGTGCTGCTATCTGGTCGGCATTGGGTAGGATTGCCGATGATAAATTTTTTAAAAGTGCGGATTTTTTTTCCCCCTTTTTGCAAGGAAAGAGAGTGAGCGAGCGCCTGCTTTCACAGTTTGCAGCCTGTATGTGCTAACAGATGGATTCAGCCTCATCTTTTATCTCGTGTTAGAGAAGATAAAATTGATGATATGCTGCGTCTTCACTTACAAGAGGAAAAAAAATAAATAAAAAAGACTCTTTAAGGGAAGCCCTTATGGTAGAAAAGAGTGGTCCAAAATATCATCTGGCTTTCCTCAAAAGGCGAAGTACAGCCGAACCATTTAAAAGTGATTTCCTCCCTCCCCCTCCCTGACTTCTCCAAAATATATGATGTGTGTCAGAAGTAGGCCCAGCTTTAAGGCTATCATGAATTATATATCAAGAGACATCATTACCCAGGAGTCTTGAACAAACACCCCATAGTTTAAATTTTACAGACATTTTTCTCCCCGGTGACAGCAATTTCTGTCGCTGCATTTTCCTGAGATGGAGAAAGAAAGTATTTTACAAAATGCATAAGGAGATGTTATGCTAATACAGGTAATTGTGCAGTGGTTAGAAACTGTTCGGCTCCTCTCTGAAAGCAGCTTTTATCCTCCACCCACTGGCCCTGCTCTCCAGGTACTTAAGTGAGCAGCCTCCTTCGGCTTTGTCTTGCCTGATTTCAGGAGAGCTGATTGAGAGCGGAAGCAAAGGAACTGAGCGTTTCTGTGCCCAGCCTTTCTGGCAAAGACCTTGCCCTTTCACAAGACTATCCAATATGCTTTACCCACCCGTGCATTCTCTAAGATTCAAGAAGGGCTTTGTGAGGATAATTCTTGTACCTGTTTTATATAGGCTTCTCAACTTGTTCTAATCTTTAATAATAATTTTATTCACTATCTCACTTTACTTTCATAACTCTTTTGGGATACTATAGAGCACACATCAGGGTTTTTTTTTTTTTGCATTTTAGAGATGAAGTCACTAAAAGCCAGAGTGGAGACATAACTTGACTAAGATCAGTAGCACAAGAGTAGTGAGAGATGTGTACATTGCCCATATGCATGCATAGGATATAAAATACAGACCTGATAGTATCACCCTGTCACTGCCAAATAATTCAAGGTAACCTTATGATGCAGCTTCTGTTGGAAGGTAGATTCTTTCTGAGGCTTTGCCGGCCCTCTGTGGTCTGGCTCGGCCCCTGCCTCATGTTTTGATCCAGGCTTCCTTCCCTGCTTATCATTTTCTTACCTTCCAGCTGTACCCAACTGCATGTGGTTCCTCCCTCAGGCACTTTGTCACTCCTGTCCATGTTTATTGCTCTGGGACCTCTGCTCAGGCACTGACCCCCATAAAGCCTAATCCAGCAGATCCCTACCATGCCAGGGGCTTAGGTGCCCACAGCCTAGGCTTCCCACTGCAGCAACTGCCACACTGGATGTGAATCGTCCTTTCACTTATTTCTCTTTTCTGGTAGCTCATAAGCTACCAGCAAACACATGTAAGGTGCCACACTTTGTTCTCAGAATCTTCATCCCCGTAGTGGAAGAAATACAGGGAGCTAGTGCCCAGCTGCAAGGGGTGGGGGGGTTTGGTGGGATTCTTCCTCCCTACTGACTACCCCTGGGCTCACCCCAAAGACTCAACCCACCTGCTAGGGTTTGATGACTATCCTGGGTGCCGTTCAGGTGTGCAGCTGCATTCAGACCCCAAGATGAGGTCACCACCACCTCCCCACTCATCACTTCCACTGACGCAGCCCCTCCTTACTGTCCAGCTGACACTTTTAAGAAGGTCACCAAAGCTTGTGGCATCCGACCTAGTACCAGGTCAACACAGCCACTAGGGAAGAAGGAGTTGGTTAGGATAGAAGGAATACAGAATCCAAAATCAGACAGACCTGCATGAGAATTCCACTCTGCCCTTAGAAGTTTAGAGTTGAGAGACTTGAACAAAAACATTTTCTGGGCACTCAGAAAACTGCATTCCACTGAGAGTCAGTAAGAAACTCCTTAGCAGGCCTGGGGCAGTCAGTCCCCTCCCTTGGACCACTGGTCCCTCATCCGAAAGGTTGAAAAAGCTGCTCAGGTTGAAAATGCCAGCTCTGGCATTTAGTGTATAGTTGAGCGAGACCAGGAAGACTTCCACAGACCAGGAAGGGCACAGTCACCCTCATTATTTTGCACACAGTTCTGGTGCCTGAGAAACCACAAGTCCTGCCACATATAGAACTAGCTCTGAACCCTTGGGCTTTTAATTAAAGGGCTGTGTGAGTCAGGTGGTTTATGGTCAGATCAGATCTTTGGGAAGACACAGAGGGAGGTCCTCTGCCCTGTCATCTACTCCTGAAAATCAGCTGTCTCTGCCAGTGCAAGGACAGGGGAACCGGAGTCTCGCAGGGGGACTTCCAGGAAAGGCTAGTGCTTAAGCTTCCTCCCACAGCCTCACTGCCTCCAGGGCCCCAGAGGCTCAGGGACTGTTGGTATGTTGCATGTCATCTTTTTTTCCCTGTGAGCCTCTGAGCTGGGCCTGCATAGTCCGGTTTGGTTTCAGCTCCCCTCGGTTGCCACAGTGCCTAGAGTGTTTCTTACCCAACGCTGTTTCCACTTCGGGTGGTTTATGATAAATGCATTTTCAATCCCAAGTGGTATGAGGGATAAAAGGATTGTCTCAAAAAAGTGGTGTCTGAATGTGTCAGAAGCAAGACTGCCTGCTGTGTGTTTTTTACAACTGCATCCCCAGAGGAGGGTTTGAAAACCTCACCTTTCGAGATGTTTCAACTCATATTAGAAAGTGACTTAAATAAAATCTCTCTTCTGACCACTGCTGCTGTGATTGTCAGGCTAGCTATTATTTGTCTAACCCGAGTCTCCAGGGCCGGAACTTTACACCATTGCTTCCCAGTGGAGGTGAAATTGCGCTTGTCAGAGTCTTCCACCTGGTGTCACTGTGTTTATGTGTGGAGGAGGGGAGGGGGGAGCCGAGAGTGCACACACTAGAGAGGATGCATTATGATTTCAGCTAGACCCATTTGCTTTCTCCACAAACCATTCTTGAGTACCTGCTGTGTGCCCACACCATGTTAGGGCAACAACCCCATCTTAGTCTGGTATTGTGCCCCTGCAACATACATCACAATGTTCTGCACCCATAGGCTTTCCAGGGTTCCTGTGTTCAAGGAATTTGAATTGGCCACTGTGTTTGAATATCCATACATCAGGGTTTCTCAGCTTCAACACTACTGACATTTTGGGCAAGCCAACTCCTTGTTGTAGGGGGCTCTCCTGTGCATTGTAGGATATTAGCAGCGTCCCTGGCCACCTGCACTAGATGCCAGTTGTGGCAACCAAAATTGTGTGTAGACATTACCAAATATGTCCTCATAACTTTACATTTACCAAAATGCCCTTATGAGCAGTGTCTTAGTTTATGTAGTTATATGTAAGGAAAGCAAAGATTTTTCTCCGTTCTTATGGTTAAAGTAATTGAAGACCAAGAAGGAAGAAACTTGTCCATCAAATGATGAACTGGGGGGAAGAGCTACAACTATAATTTAAATTTCCCAGCTTCCTAACCCAGAGTCCCTCTTATGGATCCAATTGGTGCTGTGCTGGTAAATGTTTAATAACAGATTCTCTGGGAAAAACAACACCATTGACAAACCTGCTTAGGAGTGTTAATTAATTTCATGATATAAATACTCTTACCATGGCTGTTTTCTACTTATAACTCCTCAGAGCATGTGAAGTTGAAAGGACATACGTATAATTGGCTCTGGTGAGCAGGTGCCAGGGAGCTCCAGGATGCTACTAGATTCATGTGAGCTTCTGTTTGATGTTAGACTTGCTCTCTTCTAGACCTTGTTCTCCACCCTCTTGCCCTATAAATGCACATACTTGTTACTGTGAGGTGCAGTGAAGTAAGCATGAGCCTGGTAAGGGTTTTTGGTCATCTCTTTAGATAAGTATAGAACAATTAGAGTGGAATTTTCTTCCTCTTCTGTTCAATGAACATTTTGTTTCACAACCTTTCCATATGAAGATCTGTAGGAGCAATAGGACAGCTCTGGTGTTGGAGCAGAAACCTTAGGGAGTTCATCAATAAGATCTGGACGGAAGGAACTCCTGGACAGGAACTGAAAATGAAGTCTGTTCTCAGACTCAGACATGTTGAGTGTGGGGTGCTTAGAGTTATAAGGTAGTGATGGCCACCGGACTGTTGGACATACCATTCTGGAGGGTTGGAGTAGGCTCTTGGCTGGGGTTTAAGTCCATATATGAGCTGTGACTTCTGTAAGCCTCAGTTTTCACACCAGTGAAAGGAGAGCAATCCTATGTCTGAGCTTCAGATGCTTACTCACCAATGGTTACTCTCTGGATAGGCTGGTTGTCATAATATTGTAAGGTCATTGAGCATAAGGGCTTACCCAATCCTGGCTTTTTCACCATGGCCATGGTGCAGTGTCGTATGCTCCTAACCACCTTCTCTGGTCCAACACCAGACCTGGGGGAGCTCAGACCGTGGAAAGAGCCCTCAGCTAGTTATCAGAAGGTCTGGGTTCTCATCCACCTTAGTACCCCCTCATTACATAACCTTGGGGAGCGGTTTGATGTGACTAGAATGAGGGTAGCTCTGGGGGAAGGGCAGCACATGATGTGACATTTGGATTTTATCTTGAAGGTGGTAAGTGCTTGAAGGGTTTTAAGCAGAGCAGACACATCATCAGATGCGTGCTTCAGAAAGTTCTCCCTGCAGGTCACAGGGCCAGCATCTAGGCAGGATGAAACCAGTTAGGAAGTTGTTCCAACAGTCTAGTCAAAGAAGTGATGAGGGATCCCATGGGAGCTCAGTGCTGAGTGGCACAGATGGCAGGTGCTATGAGAGCTCAGAGAGGGGAGGGATCAGTGTGGAATGGGGTGTCAGGAGAAGATCAGAGCAAACTGCATGGAAGAGGTGAGGCTGCTGTGGACTTTGAAGGATGGTAGGAAGGATGGAGGTGTAAGTCTAGACCGCAGAACAGGATAAGAAAATGTGATGCTGCAGTAAATCTCACATGGACTTACACTGAATTTATATGAAAGAGGGTTCTTAATTAGTATGGACCCATTTATGGAGGGACTCGAATGCTAGGCTTCAGAATATGGATTCTGTTGGAAGGTTGTGGCTTTCACAGGGAACGTACATAGTTTCTGTGGGGATATTATCCCAGGTACTCCCCTGTCCACTGTTTCACTTCCCTTCTTCCCATGGCAAGGTGTAGGGTGCTGGGACCCAGATGAGGGGTATGCATTCACCCCCTGCCACCTTGTGCTGTTGGGGAAGACACATCCCTTTGAGTCTTGAGGATGAATGTAGAGCTGAATGTTGATCATCTGACTCCAGATTTGCCTCACAGCAGGAGCAGTTGTGCTATTGTCTGAGCACCATGGGCAGTGTTTGTCTGCCCTGGCCAGGGTGACCATTGTCAGCACTATAGATAAGCTGGCTCCCAGCTGTCACAGGTACGTTCTCAGTCATCCATCTCTGCACTGACTCAGACTCTATTTCCTTACTGAGAATAATGGAAGGTCTCTGTTTTCCCCCATGCCTGTTTTGTGAAAGTGTGTCTGGATCTGTCCACAAAGGTGAAGGATGGCTAGCCTTGTAGCATCTGAGTGAAATGATGTTTGTACTTTCTGTGAAGGTTTTCTTAGAAAATAGAATTTTCTGGGAAATGGCAGGAGCTAGATAAAATTACCTCTGAGGCTTTCATGAGGAAACTGAGGCTCAGAGAAGTAAAGCAACTCACCCAAGGTTGCACAGCCAGGAATTAGCTGGGTAAGGACTAGAAAGCAGGCATCTCTGGACTTCATCAGTTCCTGTTGGAAAGCCTCCATTTTCATGGTGCTTTTAGCAGTAGCTTGCCTTGTAAGAAAATTACTTTCTCCTGTAAGATGGCAATCTGTATCATAGGTTAAACTCTTCCAGAAACTCTCCACTGAAGGACTGTCCTAGGCATCGAGAGTCCCAACTTCCAGGGATAGCTGCATTATCCAGATGGCAGTGAGTGACTTGCCCAATCTCTTAGAGAGATTTAGGGTCAAAGCAGAAACTAGAGCCCAGATCTCTTGCTTCTCCACCCACAGCACAGTGCCCTCCACCCAGCCTCACAGTATGAGTGGAATCTGCACAGAAGTCCCAACATAAGCAATGTGAAAAGTGCCCTTTGTTGACGGTCCTGTAGGTCAGGGGCTGCTGGGAAGTTCGCAGGCAGTCTGTGGCACTCAGGCGGTGTTGGCCATATGGGACCCACACTGCTTTTGGGCATATGAGTGCTGCAAGTATTTGCAGGTATGGTGGAGTACACCAGAGTCATCCAGAACGCAGACACCCAGGACTCCAACCAGACCGGCTCTCAGACCGTGCTAACTGCCATCTGGCCATGGCACCATTTCTTGGTTTCCCATTCGTAGGCAGTACTAGCCTTGAGTTTCCAGAACTATCGTTTGCTCTGACTGTCCAGGTCAGCTTTGCTCACTTAGGTAGGCAATCAGATTTACTGCAGTTCAAACAGGTGCCACGTACTGTGCTGGGCTCTTTTCTTGTTGGGAAACCCAAACCACCTGGCAACGGAACTATTGTTCCCATTGTACAGACTGGGCAGCCCAGCCTCAAAGAAGTTACATTCACGACTGTTGGGCTCAGGACCCCAGGCTTTTTCCACAGCCCCATCCTTCCACTAATACTTGGCATTTGATAGACAGTTTACAGTTGCATCACAGGGAGTGCCATGCTTGTAAAATCCTCCATGGCCTGACACCAGCCTCCACCTCTTTTCTGGCTGTATCTTCGCCACCTCTTTCCTCCCTCTCCAGCCACACTGAGCTGTTCACTGTCCTCAAGGGAGCCACGCTTTGAAGATTCAACCATCAACACTTGTCATGTCAGGGCCCTGGGCTCATTATGATAGCCGGTAAAGGTACGTGAGACATGCCACACTCCTCATAAGGGAATTTCCATCGAATGGCACAGATAAACATGAACATAAGTAGCTGTGGTACCTTGAAGAGAAAGCTCATCTGATTCTAAGAGTAGTCCAGAGGGGCTTGCTGGTGTGTATCACTCTCAAATCTGCATTTAACGGACTTTGCATCTGGAGGTCAGAGAGGAGAAGCAATTGGCCAAAGACCTTATACAGCACAGCCGAGGCCACGTTGGTTTTCCTCGCTCCCCATAAAGCCTCTGGGCTATATCAAGGCCCCCTCCTGGCTTGTGTCACTGGCCATGTCAGGCATGGCCCCCGCAGTCTGGACTGTTTTTCTGGTAGACTAGGTGGGTGTCAGCCGCTCATGCCTCAATCCTGTTATGTGGAGCCCTTTCCCTCCCAAAAGGCGCCATTCCTGTAGTTGCCCCAGGAAGGGGAGGAGGGGGCATGAACATGCCCTCTTTGTCTGCGATTTCATTGTTCTGATGCTCAGACTGTCAGGGGAGGAAGCTGATCTCATTTGGTTTCTAAATGTCTCCCACTCCCCACCCCAGAGGGGACATGGTATAATCAATGCTGTGAATGCCCCCTCAGAGTGGAGGGTTCCATGCCAGCAGCTTTGTGCAGGGAGTGTCTCCCTGCTTCTCACACGGGGCACTTACCTACAGCTGGTTAGGTGGGAGCCCAGACACTAAACCACAGCCTGGAAACGGAACAAACGTGAGCTTGGGAGTTGAGACCTGGGCTCTTGTCATGGTTCTGCTACCACTTACCGCTGGCAACTGCACTCCTGCCCCATTTTCAGGTCCCCCAGCTGTGAGTGCAGGTGGCCTGCCCATTGCTGTGGGATCGAACTGAATGCATGCGTCGCTGCCAACTTGCTGTTCATCTTGGGCTGCTCACTCGACCTCTCTGAGTTGCTCTCTGGTTCCTTCTCTGTGAGAGGTGGCTAAACGGAGCCCCCCCATTTTCAGCAGGAGTGGGGTGAAGGCTGAGGGGGACACCATGTGATATGCAGTACAGCACCTGGCACATGCTTAGTTCACAGTGAAGAGGAGTGGTATTCTTCTGTCCCACAACCGTGCCTCTTTTGACCTGACAGTCTAGGATGGCCTGAGCCCAGGCCAGTCTGTTCACTGTCTGTCTCTGAGGTGCTCCCAAGTGGGGCTTCCCATCCTGGTTTCCCAGTAGGAGAGCTGCGGGTCAGTGGGGAGAGCTGTATTCTAATCCTGTGTCTTCCACGTACTTGCTAGGTGGCATTCAACAAGTCCCTTCCCTTCTGGAGAACTCAGGAATCCCCCGAATAACATGAATAGCAATATTAGTACCAGTAATAATACTAATAGGAGAGGTTGGTTGAATAATGGCCCCCAGAAAGATAAGTCCATGCCCTAACCCACTCACCCTGTGGCTGTGACCCAATTTGGAGAAAGGTCTTACCTTACCTACTTAACAAATATCGTCACTTGCCGAAGCCCCTATGCAAAACCGACAAAAAGCCCTGCCGGCCTCTCCCAGCATCGCATCTCTGGGGTTCCTCTGTCAGAAAATCGCTGGGCTCCAAGTCCTGTGACGCTCCATGATTAAATAAATGCCAGAAACGACCTCCAGAGGAGGGACTCAGGCTTCTGGCTTTCTTATTAGCATTTCTCTTTACCTGTGTTGATGTGTGAGTTTGATTCGCGACTGATTTCCTGGTTTCAAAAGAACAGCAGATTCTTTCTCCTTTTGGCCAGAGTTTCTTAAGAAGGCAGATTCTTCGGGAAAGATCAAAACAAAAGAGGCTTTAAGTGCTGCCTCCTTCCTGCCCAGGCCAGTGGGGTGAAAGAGGAGATCCTGGGCCAAAAGGTTGTGGCTCCCACCATAGGGGCCGGTCAGAGCTGCTGCCCATGGAGAAAAGCCGGGCCTGTCCCAGCAATGCGCTGCCCTAGGAAATGCAGTCCTGTGTCCTGCCAGGGGATGGATTTTTGCAGCAGCACTGGGCAGCTTCTGCTCCCCACACTAGTTGCTGGTCCAGCTGCCTTAGGGGCCCTGGGTAGGAGAGTCACTGAGCCCTCATGTTTGGGCCTGGTTATCAGAACAGCTGCACAGTCAGGTTCTGGGGAAGTCCTTTAAAAATATATTGCTAAATATACAGTCACGCCCTTGCTTCCCAAATCATAAGATGACTGCCTTATAATCAAGTTGCATCAGCCTGTTTTATATGTAAGGCCTCGACGCCCAGCAGATTCAGAAGACATTCTGGTGAGCAAAGGGAAGGCGAATTGCACAAAGGAGTACCTGCTGAACTGGAAAGCAAGGGGTCTTCCACGAGAGTTCTCTACCAACTAGGTGCAGAGCTATCCAGCCCCATGGGACTGTGGGTTATATCAGGGTGACCGTATGTCCCTGTGCGTCTGCTACAGTCCTGGTTTATGCCTGTTGTCCCAGCAGCATTATTAAGAGACCCCCTCCCACCCTCCGAAGTATCTGGGTCTGGATGATAAATCGCATGGTCCCTCTGACTGTATGTGGCCATGTGCCTGCACTTATTAGAGATGTAGTGTGGACCATATGTGCAAGTGACACCTGTACCTGTGTGCTCTGACAGCTCACATGTTGGCTGTGGCTTAGCACACACTGTGGGTAAGGCCTGTCACCATGTCACAGCACATGCGTCTCAGAGGTGAGATCATGGATGAAAATGTCAAATAGGAGGTGGCTCAGATCCTTTCCCACAGCTTACTAGCTCTTTGACCTCTAGAGAATCACTAAACTTATCTCAACTATAAATCAAGAACAATCATACAGACCTCACAGAGCTGGTGAGGTCCCAAGGTCTTTGTGAGGCTGAAAGCAGGCAGCATCCCCAGAACCTGTTTCCTTGGGAGTGTGTCCACTGTTCGAGGAGGGGACTTCCGGCAGAGTCTCGCCTGCCCGCCTGCCCTCTGTGACGGGGGCGCTGGGTTCCCCGGACATCATCCCTTCCGCCACCTGATGACTCTCCTGTCTCAGGCCTCCCTGGGCCTGTGCTGGCTAAACTGGGGCTGCCACCCGAGGAGGGCTTGGGGCCGAAGTCCTGGTCCTTCCTGCTCGGCACCCTCAATACCCCCACCTGGAGATGTTCCTCCCTTCCTCCGCCTTTTGAAAGAAGGTGTCATCTCTTCCTCGTGTCCTTACTTTATTGCCTGCTTCTTTCCACAATGCGCCTTTCTTTACCTGCCTCCCCCGACCCCCCTTTTTTTTCATTTTCAATGGCACAGCTTTGAGAGGGAGTATTGCATTGTGATCAAGAGTAGGAATCAAGCCAGATGACCTGAATTGAGCCCTTGGCTCTACTACACCGAAAGCAAGCATCCTTTGGACAAGTGCCTCAGTTTCCTCATCTGTGAAAGACGACAAGAACAGCCTAGCATGTGCTGCGAAGCTTCAGGGGGTTACCAGCTGCGTAGTGCTAAACACCACCTGACACACATAGGCAGCTATGTTTGTTATCTACAAACCTGCCTGGTTGTATTTCTTCATGGTGGCCAGCGCCCATGGTGCTGTTGGGGAGGCCACACTGAGGTTCCGTGACTCAGAGTCTAGGCTGTGCAACTGGTGAGCTTGAACTCTGAGCAAGCAGGCTCCCACCTTGGGCTCAGAGTCCTCATCTGCATCGCCTGGAAAGTGGACTGGGGCTTTTCAGCTTAGTCCACTTGCCCTCTGTGTACCCTCTCTTCAGGTTGCCCCTTCCCTGCCCTCCCACTTCCAGAGCTATACCAAAGTGGAAGACATGTGGCTGGTCTAGGCCATTTCTCAGCCCCTCTACTGAACGGTGAGGCAGGGACACAGGCTGTAGTGGAAAGGTCACAGGTCACTAGACTGGAAGTCAGGAGATACCTGTCTAGTCCCAGTTCTGTTGTGTGGCCCTGGATAACTCATTCCACGTCTCTGGATAGCTTTCCCATTTTTGAAATGGGGTCATTACCTCTCTTAAAATGACCAAGGAAAGCAAGATATTAAAATGTGCTTTGCTGGCTGCCAGGTACTACAGCATAGACTCCTGTGGTCTCAGGTGGTACCGGTTTCCTCCATGGAGCAGAGATTTGGCCACAGCTCTGGCTGTCCACAGTGCTGGCAACAGAAGCAATTGAGTGTTGTGCTGGGAGACGTCACTTGGGGGGGACCCGAGATGGGGGTTCTAAGTGTCTTGCCTGCTTGATCTCTGCTCTCCCTGGTGGACATCTGGCCTAGGGGTGACTCAGACAGGAAACCACTAGCCGTCACTGCCAAAAGCTTGGGCTCCTCTCAAAGATGTGCTTATTTTTGTTGCTCTGTGTTTGTTTGGATGGAGATAATTTACAGAATTAGGGGCAGATCATTGGTGCATGCTCCTCCCTTGGAGGGCCCCCGTGATCCAGTCTGTATGATGGAAGGAGGCTGGATAGGGATCCAAGTTATCCAAACCCTGGTCCATAACCCAGAGCCAAATCGATGACCTCAAAACTCTCCAGAAGCTTTGAGCCCAGTTCTGACTTGGGAGTGTGCTTTTTATAAGCTTCTCCAGATAGATGCACAACCAGTTTGGGGAACCCTGGAATGGTTGGGAGTGGTACCTGAGAGCTTGTCTGTAGGGGGCCCTGCCTTCCCTGTGCTTCTCCTGGTACTAGTCAGGAGACCACAGAGTATGATTAGTATCTGTATTAGAGTCTGATTAGCCTATTATTGGGGTTCTGTGTGTGGTTCAACATACCAATGACTGCTCTCAATGTGTGCATTGGAAGCTGGGGAACCTTTGCACATGTCTGTGAATGAGTAAACAAAATGGATTGGAAGCTTCTGGAAGTACTTTAGCATCCTGGTCTGGACCCTATTAGTTGTGGTAAAAGAAAGTGGGATTCTTTCTGGGCCCAGTCGGGTGACTCAAGCCCCAATCATATATGTGAAACAAGGGTTGTCATTCTGAGGGTGTTTGAGAAAGAAACAGTGGGGGTGGAATAGCACCCCTCACCCCAATCACTTCAGCATCTTCTCTCTAGTCTCCCGGTTCATCGATGGCACATCTGGCCTCACAGCCACAGCCCAGAGGGGAGTGAGGCCGTCTCACACCAGGATCCTCTTTAGAAATTCATTTCCTTCACTGTCTACACCCAAAAGCCTGCAGGAATCAGCCCCCGTGTTAGGGCCCCCTTTTCCTCGGGCTGTGCTCTGTGGTGGGAATTGACAGGCACAACCCCAAATCTGGAGGAAACAAGCTTCTCCCCCTACTACCACCATGACCTGGTTTCCCAAAATGCAGGGCCAGCGCCACAAATGCCGGCTCAAAAATCACTTTCCCGTCAGGCCAAGAGCTTTGCAAAGTTGCTGTGTTTTCTCTACCATTTCCTTCCCTGCCCCCCCCTCCGCCTTTACTTCCTGTTTTCTCTTCCTCTTTCTCCACCCCCACCCCATCTCTCCAGCCGTGTCCCTTGTTGTCTGAGAACAGGAACAAAGCCCCAAGCGTTGATAATCATGATTTCCTGACAGGCCCTCTTACTGCTGGGAGCCAGGGCCAGCCCAGCTTCTCCCGGGCACAGGAGCCCTGGCTAGGAACACAGCAGGGGGCCACGGCCTTTCAGGCCCCTGTCTGAAAGAGAGTCTAACAAGAATAGGCCTTCTTGTCCTTACAACAATTTATAGCTTCCAAAGAACTTTCTCCTGCATTGAGGCTAAGCTGGAAAAATAACACATCTTAACTTCTAGTGTTTTGGCCTAATAACTATAGTCCAGTTTAGATGGGCAAAACATGGATTTGAGAGTTAGAAATGAGTTCGTTTCTGATTCTGTCGCATGTTTTCCTTCTGACTCTGCAAATCATTCTAGTTCTCTCAAGCTCAGTTCTCTAACCCTTTGGGAAAAAAATGGAATTAATGTTACCACACAGGAAATTTTTTAGGACAAAATTAGGAAAGAATATCTGTATGATGCACATTGTGCGTCTGGCAGATATTATTTGCTTCATAATTGTGAGATCCCTTCCTTGGTTTTGGTTTTCTGCACAGAGGGGTGGCTGTTCGAATGTGCAGTAGCCAGAAAAATCACATAGTAAATGATACCCAGGGGAGGAGAGGCATGTCTGTTACTGTGTTTTCCTGAAGCACACGGAGAGAGAGAAAGACAGAGAGACAGAGACCGAGAGGCCTACGAGCTCGGTGCACACCTGCCTGTCACTGGAAAACAAACCCGCTGCTGCTGTGCTCAGGCTAGTCCACAGCAATATTTTTCTAATGGGAAACAGGGAGAACCATTCCAACCACATGCCTGAGGTGGACTGTTTTACTCATTTAGCTCCCAGCAGCAAAACTACAAAAACAGCCATGTGGAAAAAGCCACCTCCCGGTTTGAAAATCTGTTAAGAATAAAAAAAAGACTTCCCATCCAGGGTCACTGGCCACTTGTTTGAGAAGTCAGCCTGACCATGAGGCTGCTTTTTAAAAAATTCCAAAGGCCAGAGAGGCAGAGACATGTTCTCATTGGGATCCTTCTTCCAAATTGCTAAATCCTTGAGTGACGCTTTTTTCTTCTCTGAGCCTCAGTTTCCCCAACTACAGAACAAAAACTTATCAAGGACAAGGTTACCACACTGATTTCTTCCAGCCCCAGTACTCTGTGGTTCTGGGACCCTCTCTGCTCTTCTTAAAAGATGTGTTGTTTCTAGAGGAGGACAGGAAATGGCCTGTCATAGTAACATGACTTGCCTTCCCTTTAGCAGGTTATCACTCACTGAAGGACAAAGGAACCACAGGATTCTAGGGGACCACAGCCCAGATTTGGGGAGCCAGACTCATTGGCCAGACAGCTGCTTACCTGGTTCGTCCCATCAGCCTGGATTGGTGAACCTGAATCACACACGAGGCTTCCAGGTAAGAAACAAGTGACTGGTACGAGTAATCATAAATAAAGGACCTGCAACATAAAGCCTTAAAAAGAAACACAGAAGAAAATTGTTAAACCTTGAATGTTGTTATTTATATTTTTTTAAATGAAAAAGATCACTATGTTTGCGTGCTAACCGCTTATTTGATTCTATTTTGTGGACATAGATAATAAGTTTGAGCTTTGTGTTTTGTGAAAATCTTAATGAAATGAAGAATTCCAAAGATAGTCAAAAAAAAAAGAAAAGGAGGCTGAGGTATGAGCGTGTCAGGGACGATAACAGTTGTGGGGGCTCCAAGGGCCTGGTAGGAGCACCTCTCCGGCTTCCCACCCAAACAGGTGGGAGCCCTTCGGCAGCTCCAAGACTTTGGCCCGCGCTGCTCAGGGTAGAGTCCTGGCCTTCTGAGGGGCTGGAGCCACTGCTGTGCAGAGCCAGGACAGCTGCTACGCCTGTATTTTCCATGCTGAGCTAGGGCTCATCCACAGGAACCCACAGCAGCACACTTGTGAGAAACTCGGTCAGAAGAAGCCTCGTGACTTCTGCTGAGAATGTTAGCTCTCTGGATGCCTCCTGTTCGGATGTATACTCTTGGAACCTAGCCACCGCCCTGCCAGAAGTCAGCACAACATGGAGAGGCCACACGTAGCTGCTCCTTTGTCTACCCCAACTGGGCTCCCTATGGCCAGCCAGCATAAGTGCCACTCTCTAGAACCTCCAGCCTAGCTGGGCCTTCCAATAGCTGCAGCCCCGGCCAACATCTGACTACAACTGTATGAGAGACCCCAGCAAGAACCACCCAGCCAAGTGCTTGCTGAAATCCTGTCCCCCAAAATCATGAACAAACTAAAGTAGCTCTTTTAAGCCAAAAAAAAAAAAAAAAAAAGACAGCACGGTGATGGCCAATATTTGTAGTGCACATATGTGTGATATGCATACTTATAGAATACCTGAAAGTATTGAGGATTGCCATTTCACTAGACATATCATCTTTGATTAGAAGCCATGCCTCTTAAACTATAAACGTGTAAAAAGAAAAAAATGTAATTAATAACTGACATGCATTTCAGAGTAGCTGTAATTATGTAGTGGTGAAAGGTCCTTGGGATCTGTAACCACATTCTGAGTGGGTCCTGTTGCTACATTGATGGAGTCTTGTGAGTGTTTAGGTCTGAACTAGAGAAACTGAGAACTCCATAAAGGGGGAGAGCAGATTTTAGAGCTGTGGTTTTAGGTTACTTTTTCCTTGCAGAATCCCTGTGAGATTCAGCACAGTCTGGGTTTGATTCTGCCCATCCTGGTCATGCAGGTTTAGATGATCTGGGAGAGAAGTCCTTAGGCCAACCTGGGATGGAATTTAGTTCTTATACCAGAGGTCCAGCTGGCATCTCACTCTCTATAACATTTTTAAAGGCAAATTCAGTTTGTGACGTTATCATCCGACAGCACCTCAGCGCCTAAGCTGTAGGTCATCATGCCCCACGCCTCTTCCCTCACTGCCAACACATTGGTTTTCTCTTGTTACATCCCTCCTCTGTCACCTCTTCCCCATCAGTTAGGGACACTTTTCTTCTTACCTGTAAGGATAAGGCCGCATCTTCTTGAACTTCTTCATTAAACTTGGACCTGACATTTATTGATCTCCCTCCCAGATGAATAAAGATCTACTGAGGGGTCAGTGCCCTGAACCCTTTATAGTAATGCATGTCCTTTAAGCTGGTCCAGGGCACCCACACCTACAGATCAGGAGTCACAAAGGAGATGCCAATATGCTAACATGGCCATGCACCTGCCTGCCTGCTCATCTTTTCCTGGTTGCTGGTGTAACCTTCTGCTGTCCTCTGTCCTAAAGCTCTTCTTTTTCATCTAGACATCTTGAGTTCCCTTGAAAACTAAAACCAGAAGCATTTCATATAGCTGAGCACAGGAGATAAGATCAGACCAGGTAATTTCTAAGATGTTTTCCAGTTCTGAGTTCTAGGATCATTTTCTCCCAGACTTTGTTCCTTATGCTAGTTTCTCACTTTTGGGAGGAATAGGATTATGTTGGGCTCCCTTCCTTTCTTCCTGTTCTGGTTCCTTCCCCTAGAGTGGTCACTGAGCTCTGGCATAATTCAGAGAAGGAAGAGCTTTTGGAATTAGACAGACCTGACTCCAAACCTCAGTTCTGCTCTTTATTGGTTGAGTAATTTTCCTTAGATCATTTTAAATTCCTGAGCTTCTGTTTTCCCATTTGTAAGATGGGGACAGAACACCTACGTTGTAGGCTTGTGTGAGGATCAAAGGAGAGAATTTAAATGCATTTGTGTAGTTTTCTTGCTTATAGTAGACCTCAAAAAAATGTTAACTCCTTTCCCAGTCCAATGTTAATTAGAGCTACTTAAATATAGCTTTGATCCCCCACTGGGTGCCATCTGAACCTTGTGCCTAAAATCTACCCATAGGCTTTGTCTACACATACCATACATCCCAATCAGCTAAAGATAAGAGCCCTTAACAAGGCCTTTGATTTCAGAGTTCTGCTTGGTATTCCCCTTGTCTTTGGCCAGAACTGTTCTCTTTAATGCAGCCACTGGGAGGATTGCCCTGAAGTATTTAACTTCAGGGCCCACCATGCTCCCGCCCGATGACTCCATCCTTTGTCCCAGGAGGTATTTGGTGAAAACTAACTCCCCTGACCAGCCTTCTCACTTCAGACCAGCCCACTTCCAAGACCCAGAGGAACATCCGGGCAGCTGGGATCAGTTGATTTGGGGGCAGGCGTCCTGGTCTGGCACTCAGCAAGACAGTTAAGCTTCACGTGCGTGTTCATCCTGGGGCATGGCCTTGGCTTTCCTCCTTGTCTGTTACTCTTATGAGGCATTCATTCATCCAGCCATCCTTTCATTCAACAGATATTTATGGAGCATGTACTACTCAGCAGGTGGCAAGTGCTGTTCTGGGTGTTAGGGAGAAGACACAGAATGAAACAAAGTTCCTGTTTGGCAGCTCGCATTCTGGTCAGATCAGGGGGTCATCAACGAGTAAACAGACATACATTATATCAGGCAAGGTTCAGTGTTATGGAAAAAAAATAAAGCAGAACAAATAAATAAATAAAGCCACACCAGAGACATGAGAAGTTGGGGCAATAGGCACTGTTATGTTATACAGGATGGTAGGAAAGACCTCTTTGACAAGGAAAAATTGGAGCAGGCCCTGAGGGAGTTAGGCTAGAAGGAACACTGGCTCTGAGGTGGGCTTTAAGGGCCTGCAAGTGGCCAGCAGGGTTGGAGCAGAAGGAACAAGGGACCGGTGGGAAGAGGTGAGGGCAGTGAGGAGTGGGCAGTCATGCAGGTCTTCATGAGCCACTGTGAGGACGTGGGCTTTTATATTCTGCCTGGCCTTCCCAGAGATGCTTCTACCCTTCCTCCCTCTTCCCCAGAGCCTGGCAAAGGGCTCTTCCCTAAGTAGAAATGAGGCTGGCTGCTCATCCTCATGACATATAGTAATGAGGGAGCGTTAGCCATTCACTCAGAAACCTCTGTGGGATGCTCGGTACTGACCCCCTGGAGATGCATGAGACCTGCCCCATCCTAGGAGCTCATGGTCTGATGGGAGTTCAAAGATGCCTGGGGAGTTGCGTCGATAAATGAGGTGAAAGTGAGTAGTTGTCCTAATTTGGTCATTGTGGTACCAATTCGCTAGAGTGGGAATTTCCCACTGGAACCTCCCACAGGTCACTTCTGCCAGCTGTTGTGGGTTTCATTCTCATAGACTACGGCCAAGTCTTGCCTTCACAGTAGAGGGAAGGTCAATTCGTTCAGCAAACATTCGAGTGCCTATTAAATGTTAGCGCCAGAGTAGACACAGGGGCTGAATGACGACCAGATGCAGCCCCTGCCCTGGGGGTGTTCATGGGGTCACTAGGAGACCTGCATACTTGTCAGTGTTGCAATGAAAGTGGGGGTGAGGGAGCCCAAGGGGGGCAGACCCAGGAAGCTCCCTGGATATGTGTCTCCTTTCAGGCCTGGAGATACTGAGTTGTCAGGTGGGTGAATAGCACAGAGGGTGGAGGATTTTGTGAGGAGTCCGCAGGCAGAGGACAGATGTGAGCTAGGGCGGCCCCTTGCAGGAACGCTGTGCCCTGTCCCCTCTGTGGCTGCATAGTGTGAGGTGAGGCATGTCTGAAACTCATTCAGGGAGGGAAGCTAGAAGGATTAACCAGGGACCTTGAATATCAGGCCAAGGGGGTTGAGTCCACCCTCAGGACAGCTCAGGGCATTTTTTTAAGGAAAGGTTGATGACCTGGTAAGATTGGGATTTTATGAAGCATAGGTTGAATTTTCCTTGACCCTCCATTTTTAAAGTGCAAATTTTACACTTCTGGTAATATTATAAGTTCATAGTTTCCTCAGCTGTAAAATAGATTCATACAGATAGACTGAATGAGGCAGCCATCTGGTGTAGATGAGAACTTGGCCCTTTCCACCACCATGACGCCTAGTGGATGTTAAATGTTGACAATGTTTCATATGCTGTCTTGGTGCACAAATTGCTGGGAAATGGTTAGAACAGGAACCTTCTCTCCGATTGGAGAGAGTGGCTGGCAAAAGCCTGTGCTATTCTAGTGGCAATGATGGAATTTATATCTTGATAGATTTTCTTCTAGTGAGAAAGCAAGTGGGTGACACCCATCTCTTAACCCTCTCCCTGTTGAACATGCAAATAAGAGTGTTCTCTTTAGAAATGTACACATTCATGGAACAGATACTGAGTACCTACCATGGGCTAGACACTGTGCTAAGCCTGGGAATTATCAAAACAAATCAACCATGGTCAGCCCCTCAAGGAGGTTGTAAGTTTGTGATAAAGAGGAGCTGGCAGTCACAGATGAAGATAGTAGGTAAGAGCCCCAATCATGACAAAATGATGTCAGTACAGAGAGGGAGCATGCTCTCTGCCCAGGGAAGTCATGGAAGGCTTCCAAGAGGGGCATGATGAGCCGGGTGTTGAAGGATGAGTAGGAGTTGGGACCTGTGAGAAAGACACTCCTAGTACAGAATAGCACTCTATAAATAAGGGCTGATACTCAATTATCTGTTATGATGGTGGGGAGGAAATAGCCAGTATGATAATCATGCATAGATAATGCCTCAACTCTGCTTTTTAAACATCCATTAGTAGACACCTCCTCATCCTCCCACCTTGTTCTCAGCAGTGACTAAAAATAATAAAATTGACTAATTTGAGGTGATCTCCTCCTTGATCCCATCGAGGTGTTAATAAGCAGAATACGATAAGGGGGACCAAGAAAAGAAGTAGAAAAAGGAGGAGGAGAAATCCATGTCCATCATCCAGGAACACTGATTTAGCAGCACAGATTGTGCCAGAGCTCTTTGGTGGCACAATTCAGCTTCGCAGAGAACTGGGTCGGCTTCTTCCAGTGAAAACTGCAAGAGACTCTGTCCTTCTACCTTCGTTGTGGAAAAAAATATATATATTAACGCACACATATATATGACGTGTGTACATGTATATACATATATGTGTATGCTATGTAAGTGTACATATATATGTATGCACACATGCACACACACACATATATTAAATAGAATATTATTACATGGAATTTATTCTAACCTAGTACAGAGCCTGGTCTCAATGACCTCCAGTCACACTTACTGGCTGGAAGACAGTTGGGTGGGTTAGAACTGACTTGCCAACCTGCACACTTCCATGGGTGTGTCAAGGTCTATGCACTTCCTGGTGCTGAATATTCCCATCAGATCAGGATGCCAGTTACAGAAGAAGAAACTGAAACTCAGAGAGATGAAGTGGCTTGTCCAAGGCCCACAGCTAGTAGGTGGTCAGGATTCAAACTCTCTTCTTCCATTGTATATGCTGTGTCACCCTATCTATAAATAGATGAAACTTCTGGTAAGTCAAGGAGGAGTGATTAAGTATCATCCTCAGACATGGCCCTCACCTGAAGCCCCGGGAGTGCAGACCTGGGCAGAGCGCTGGCATCCCAATGTGGAATCAGAGGTGTGTGTGTCTGGAAGTGTCCCCAGCTCCCTCTGGTGTCAGCAGACTCTGTACATCTCGCTTCCAGGACAGACAGCCCACTATCTGGCCAAGGGAGCTGGTCACCCTTCCCTCTGGCATTGGGCACCCTTCCCTCCTTACAGAGCCATCTCTGAACCCAACCATGTCTTGTTTCTAGCTGGCTTAAACATCTCAAAGCAAGCAGCTTAAGGGGTGGGCACTTTGCTCTGACTGGAGTTGCTGGGAGACCCAGGCAGTCCTGTGACACACACATCCTTCTTTCTGTTTCTGCTCTTGGAGACCCAGTTGCCCTTTCCTGAGCCAGCGTTCCCTTGTCTCTTGCTCTTGGGGGAACTTTTGTTTTTCCTGATGGACTAGGTGGAATGGGAGACAGAGCACCTGGCTGTCGTCTCTTCTCCCTCTAAGGAAAGACCTTAACATGAACTTTCTTTCACCTTCTTCTCTCTAGAACCCTGGCTGTACCCAGGGGGAGTGGGCATTTCCTTTGGATGCCTATAACAGACATAAGGGGAAGTTCAAAAAGGAAGAGGAGAGAAGAAAGGAAAGGAAGAACTAAAAGGGAGCCAGAGTTGATGACCGTGGCATCAGGGATGTCTTGGATCCTCGCCTGAGCTCTGGCACACACTCGCCATCTGACCTTGCACACCCCTCCCTTCTCCGTCGCCCTCCCAGGGAGCTGGGCTTAATTGTCCAGGGCTTTCCACTTCTGAACTTGTCCCCACGGAGAGTCCTTGCATCCAGCTGAGTATGCATGTGGTCCAGTGGGACCTCAGTGTGCGGGTCTCACTTGCACCACACCTCCACCAGGAAGTGCCTCTGGAAGGTGAGAAACTAGACCCCTCACCTTTTCATGACAGTCAGGGCCTCTATCAGCCCACGAGCCCTTGAGCACAGAACAATTGATCTGTTGCAGAGAGGAGGCTCAGCCTGTGCCCTGTCCTGAGGCTGTGAGCCCTGGTGCAGCCCCTACTCTTGCTTTGTTCCTTTGTTCCGGCCTTCTAGTTTCCTCATAGCTCTGTCTACTCCTTCTCTGGGTTGGAAAATAGGAAAATTGGCTTGGAGCATTTGGCTTAGCCCTGATGGCAAGCCTGCCTTTCTCTGTTTGGGACTTGCGAGCTTCCAGCCCGATGGCTGCAGGATGGGGACCTTATCTGACCTGCAAAGCCGGAAGGAATCCAGGGGTCAGGACCAGATTGCAAACTGGCTGAGGAATTCTGCAGAATTGGTCATGCTGAAAGCAGGCTTGGAAAGTGTTTGGAAAGGACCTCTCACTTGGCCATCAGTGTCCCCGACAGGACCCCCTTCCCAGCATGTCAGCTTTCTCTTCCGCTGACTCTGTTGCTAGTCAAGGAGAACAGAGATAGTGATCTATTTTCTTCAGCTGCCATAACGTGGGATACAAGGGGCCCAGGAATGTGGTGACGCTTGCAAAGGCACACGTCCCTGGTTGTAAGGAATGCCACAAAACAAATATTATGCATCAGAATGGACTCTAGGTGAGGTTTGTTTCAGTTGCAGTCATCATGAAACACCGTGTCGCATTGTGGTTAGGAGCATGACCTGGAGCCAGACTGCCCAGGTTTGACTCCTCCTCTGCCGCTTACTAGCTGGTGAGCTCGGGCAGTTACTGCACCCTACACCCAATGGTTTCCTCACCTGTAGATGAGGAAGCCAATAGCGCCTGCCTCATAAGGCTGCTCTGATCATTAAATGAGTTAATGGGTGTACATGCTCCGAGTGGTGCCTGGCACATAGCAAGGACTCCATCAGTGTTAGCTGTTTTCATTTTGACCTAAAGCCTCAGTTGAATATTCTATTGAAAGTTAGTTTCTGGGATGTGCTGTGACTGCAGTCATTTCATAGCCATTTCTTAAGCATCTCATGTGTGCAGAGCTCATCCTAGAAGATGGAGTTTCAAAGCTGATGTCAGCAACAGTGGTACACACAGTCAGACATCATGGGCCTGGAACACTAGCTGTGCCATTAGAACAACCAAAGCATTTTAGGAGATCAGAGGCAGGAGGGACCCCTAAGCTGGAGGTTTCTTAGCAGCTTTGGGAGGGCCAGGGATGGAGGCAGGAAATGAGAGTGGGTTGAGGGAAGATGAGCAGTTGACTAAGATGACTTTGGATGGGGTGCAGTTCTGAATGAGCGAGGGGAGCATAGCAGGGGAGCGAGGAGCTGCGTGAGGGATTTGCTGGTATGTGGGAACAGTGTGGAGGGCCTGCAGGTGCAGTGCGGGGATCCCTGCACTTTGCCCAGCTCTGGTGTTGGGAAGAGGGCTCCCGGTGTGCTAGTAGCAGCCACTCACAGGCCTGGAGCAGGCCGGCTGCTCTGGGCTGAGAGAGCCACAGGCCCTCTGTGCAGCTCAGAGCCAGGCCTCCTCCCCTCGAAGGGCTGACAAAGACCTGCTTGTTCGCCCCTGACATCAGACCTCGCCCTCAGGACTGCTCTGTTCTGCTGGGCAAGATCTCACACAGTGATAATAGACTGAAAGGGAATGGAGGAATCAAGTGAGGACTGTTGCAGGCGTCACCATGCCAACCACTGCACTGCCCCAGCAGAGGGTAGGAAGATGGCACAGCTGCCTGTGCCCTGTGCACCTTCCAGGTCACACCCAGGTCAGACCCTGGACGGAGCCGAACAGAAGCTGCTGGCATCAGTTCCTAGAGATGCCAGCTGCCTGGTCGGTCATGGAGAAAACATTAGAGGGTGATTGTTTTCCTTTTTTTTTTTTTTCTTAAAGTTAAGCAAGTGTTGTATTTAAACTCCTGGGTTTTCTATTTTAACAAAGATTTCCAAAGAGAGTTTTGCCTTAGGAATTTCATAAAAGCTTACACTTTAGAGGGATCTGCAAGACCATCTGGTCCAGCTTCTGTCTGATCCTTTTCTCAGTTGAGAAAAGCAAGGCTGGGGGAGTGAGATGCACACGGATAATAGAAAGAATAGACTTCAGCACCAAATAGTCCCAGGCCCAGATGGAGATAAACCATACGTAAAGCAATTAGCACAAGTCCTGGTCCACAATGAGGCCCAATAAATGCTATCCCTGAATACTTTTTGGGCTTTCTTTTGTGCCAAGTAGGATCAATAAATAAATCATTCTAAAACAAGATGTGTATTAACCCTGCACCAGGGGATCTCCTGATGTCCTTCATTCTAAAAGAATCACTCCTGAAACAAACCTTGACTTGAAAGATACAGGATGAAAAGGGGGTTCAGTGCTGGACCTTCCAACCGTTAGTCTAGTATAGTGGTTTTCAGATTTAAAGCCAAGGCCGCAGGCTAGTTAATGAAAAGCTGAACTGCTGTCTCCACTGACCTTCAGTACATTTCCCACACTCCACTGGGCACCAGATGACCTGAGATTATTTTGCTTAGCTGGATTCTCAGCTGGTATGAACTACGGAGCAGCTCCAGACCTTGTGTTTGAATAACAATTTGCTC
The DNA here is from genome assembly GCA_032199065.1 of Smutsia gigantea. Classification (NCBI taxonomy): domain Eukaryota; kingdom Metazoa; phylum Chordata; class Mammalia; order Pholidota; family Manidae; genus Smutsia; species Smutsia gigantea. The sequence goes on along the minus strand of JAVSCE010022629.1, from coordinate 109,831 downwards.
TCTTTAAGCGGAATTAAGACATGGCCTAACCAGTACTTGATCTCTGTGTGAGGCCTGTAAGCCCCAGAAGAGATGAAGGGCAAAGCTTTCAGATTTAGTCATTTGCAGCCACAGACCCCAGCCTGGGAACCCAGTTGCAGGGTGAGTTTAAATCAGGAGAGTGCATGGCTGAGTCATCAAGAGCAGCACCGGGCGTAAGCATAACTTTGGAGATAAACTTGGTGAGTGGTTTGGTTTAATTGTGGTCTCGGTTGTTCTATCCCAACAGGGAAGTTCCATGGTGACTTTGCTGCCTCTCTGTTTACTGCGAGTTTCCTGCAGGAACGTCCTGTGTGCAAACAACGCCATACTTCTGGATGACTGTCTGTCTATGAGCCGGGGATTGGGGGACAGAGTGCTAATGGGGAATCTCCCACTATTTTAATTTTAATTTGCACTTCCAGAGTACTGTCCAGATCAAAAATATAATTTTTGATGGAATTTTTGCCAAAGTAACCTATAGAACCTCATTTTGATAAGCATGGGCGAGGATTTCAGACTTTTTTTTTTTACTCTTCATATTTTACAATCGGACCCAAGTGGATTCAGGATTCAGCCACAAGACAGATGTTTCCCTTGGTGGAAAATGTGACTTAAGAAATAGTAGAAGGGTTTGAAAAGGATGATTACTTAACCAAATGGCTGAATCTATTGATTTTTTTTTCCCCTTCAAATGTCATGCTCCCTTTCTGACCAAGTGGTCAAGACCAGTGCTATTGAAATGACCTTGAACAAGAACTGAGTCACTGCACTGGGTACTACAGCTGTGGATTTGAACCCTTTTTGCCACTAAGAGGGGTGTATTTTAGAAAATATTCAGGACATTGAAATTGATCCTCTGCTTTGTCCTTTCTACAAACTTCTGCTTTTGTATTAAGTACGGCATAACCGGGGCTGGCATTTTTAATGTGAGATGATAATGCCCCTTAGTGGATAACGTGCTTAACTGCAAGCTCTTGCATTTGCCCAAAGGAAAACTGTTCTAGCAGGACAGAATATATGTATCAGCAGAAATATAGTAACCCTTAAAACTCAACTACTTACCTGCTTTTGAGGGTCATGGTGAGAATCAAACAAGGGAATTTGTGTGCAGCATCTCTGAGAGCATTGAGTACAGGGCTGGCAATTAACAGCTGCTGTTAACGTGGTTGTGGGGTCTTGTGGATTATTGGAAGCAGGGGAATGAGTGAAGTAATCTTTCAAGTCTCCAGGGTTGAAGTTTCAGGACCCTGCATGTCGGCTCTCATCTGCTGTAGGACAGGCACCTGAACAGCAGTGTGTCCTTACCTGGGACAGGACTCTCTGTCACTGCCCGCCCAGTTTCAGAGGCAAAGGCAGGGAGTCCCCACTTCAGCAGGTGCACAGAGGCAGCTCAGCCTTTTGTGTTCTCACCCCACAGAAAGTTCAGTTTAAAGGAGCAGCCACAGCCACACAATGCAAATCCACAACAGGAGACTGTTATTCGTGCAACACCTGTCCCTGACATGGGACTTCTCTCAGCTCGGCCTCCCGCCGCTGATTGGCAGGGCCAGAGGCAGGAGCCTGCACTGAGACACTTTCACAAGCTTCTCTTTGGGAAAGTGAGTCACTGCCATCTTCTAGCGAAGGAGGCAGGCTGCTCTCGAATCCTGGTGGCTGTCTTCAGAGGTTAATTTGTACATCACTGAAGCCATGTTTTGCTTTTCTGATGACTCACCTGTTCTTTCTCTTAATTTTCAGGTATAGCATGAGATTCCTGTCTGTTTCCTCCCATGACAGAAACTAGTTATATCTTTATTAAACTAGGTGTGAAAGCAGGGAGACAGTATTTTTTCCTTCCCTCTTCCCTTTCTTTCCTCTCCCTCCTTGCCTCTCCCTCTTTGTCCTTCTCCAGGATCCCATCCTCCTTTTCCTCTTTCTAAGCAAATGGCTAGAACTCAGACAAGAAGTCCTTAAAGAGTTTGGCATTCATGCCATCACTTCTCCACTCACGTTTCATTCATCCAGCAAATGCATATTCCCTGGGCGGCCTGCTGTGGATTCCGATGGGAGTGTGTCCAAGGGGCCCCCACCTTTAGGAGGGGGAGAGGCAGGCAGGTCAGCTGGGGAGGCAGGGGCATGGGAGAGCTCCCGGGGCTCTGTTGAGAGGCACAGAGGGCAGGGCAACCCCCAAGGCTGGACAGGCTCTTGGCAAGCTCCAGCCAATGGACGATGTAAGTCTGTCTGGCAGAGAACTACCTTTAGAGCAGGTTTAAAAGCCACATAGGAAAACCAGTGCCACCACCTCATCGTAACCAGAAGACTGGGGTCTGCCAACAGAACTCAGAGCTGATCACTGTGGCAGCTGTTGCTCCGAAGTCCCCTCCTGTCCACCCCCCACCCCAGAGTGTGTGATCTCTGCAGCCTGGCGCTCCCTTTCTCCCAGCTCCTGGGCCACCAGCGGCCCATATCCACCAACAGTTTCTCCCCTCCTCCATCACACTCCACAGCCCCTTTCTGCATGAAACCTTTCCAGAATATTCCAGCCCCAATGAGTCACCTCCTCTCTTGCACACACCTTCTCTTGAACACCTTTCCCTTGGCCCAGCCAACAGTCCTCACTAGAACCTTCCATCCCTTACAATGGTCCTAGAACATGGTTTCTCCTCCTCGCTGGGTTGCTCGCAGAACACAGCAGAGACTCTATCCCATTTAGCTCTAGTCTCTACAAAGAGCAAATGTTCTTGGATTTATTCCTTTGACCGTTCTCCAGCTTTCTATACTCTGTTAAGAATTGTGCTAAGTGAGCAGGATGGAGCAATAATTAAGACCTGCCGTCCAGTTGCTCAACTAATATGTATGAATATTATATTTTGGGAAGAAATATAAACTGGATATATAGGGTCTATGTATTAGGGCCACAGGAAGAAGAGGTCAGTTCTAACTTGGGAGCAAGTGGCATGTGGAGGGTGTTGGGTTTGGGTGGTGGGGAATCAGCTGCATTGTCAAATAGGAAGGGAAATGTGTGCTGTTGATTACCCAGCAGAGCCAGTAACATTCTGGCAACTACATAGAATCTTTGGCTCTACTGGTAATTTCTAGAAATTTTGAAAAAGTGTATTACTTATTCCAACTAAATGCTGCCATTTCCTGGGCAATGTAAGTAGACTTCCAGAGCCATTGTATTGACATCACATCTCATCATCTCATGGAATTTTTTTGAAATTGGAAAGCCAAAGGATGTAGCTCTGGTGTTTGCAAATTATCCCCAACCTAGTGCCTTACTCTTATAGTTGCACTATTATTATAATTACAGTGAGACCTTATTTGGGCTCCTAGGGCAGGACCTCAATTGCTTCTCAAATTCCAAAAGAAACGAGTCTGAATGAGAGACTGTCATAGCAGACTTTTGAATATACATGAGAGATTCAACCACGCTATCCAAGCATTGCGTAAAACAGGTATTTGGAGGTCTACTTTATTGAATGTATGAAAATTTTTTGTAGTTGGCATATCTGTGCATTTCATGATGTTGATGTCTCAAAAGTACTCAAGGGCTTGAGAACAATTTCTCTTTAGTAGCTTAAACATTCCACCTGATTTCAGAATTACTGTGTTTTCCCAGACATAAGCTCCACAGCACTCCCTAGTTGCTGCAGAGGCCAATTTCACATAGCATGGTACACTCAGAGGTGCTGGGACTATCATTACTGTCCTTCCCAAACAACCTGAAGGCCACAGGGCTTCAAGGAACAAGAGCTTCAAGGGAAGCTCGCAGAAGTGCTGTTAGTGAGCAGTCTGCTTCTGAAATGGAAGTTGCATCCTGTCTCTTAGCTCATGGTTTGGCATTAGGTTGCCTGGATATGTATTTGGAAATTGCTGAACATTCTCATTGTATGAAAGCCTACAGTGGTGGAATAGGGAGAAGTTTCCCAGATCGTCCAGCCAGTCCTGGGGGGCTACAGACAGTACAGATGGAGCTCAGAATTGGGGAATGACCTTCCCCAAGGTACCGTAGCAAGTAGTGACTGAGATGATATTGGGGCACAGAGCCCATGACTCCCTGTGCAGTGCACAGCGTAACAAGGCTTTACAGTCCTGGTATCTCCTGTGTCCTCAGGCCCTGGGTTACACACTAATTGTGTGACCCCCCACAAGGTGCCAAGCTGCCTCTGTGACCAGGAGGCCCTGTTCCTGCTCTCAGGTTTCAGAGTGCCTATACAGTTGTTCCTCAGCCGGATCTCCTGACCTCCTCTCCCTCGACTGCTCCTGAAAATTCACTTTCTATTTTCGTCCCTCATTAGGATCATGCTCACTGACCATGTGTTTCCCCATCTCCTGGAACAACTACTTCTCCCACATTCTTATCCAAATAACAGTGCCTGATCAACATATCAGGTGACCTGAGAGCATCCCCTCCTGTGGAATATGGAGGAAGAAACTTGTATTTTGTTGAAAGAAAAGCTCCAGAGGGTGATGGGAGTTCTGTTCGTGAATGAAGGACTTCATTCATTCCACATGTATGCAAGGAGTTCCTAATATGGGTCAGGCTCTAGTCTAGTTGTTGAAGGTACATATGTTAATGGTAATAGAGATAGAAAGGAAAAATCAAGACAGAGGTTGGAGGGTGGGGTGATGTACTATTTTGGACAGGGTGCTTAGGCTGGGCTCCAGTGAAAAGCAAACCCTCAACAGATACCTAAAGAGAAACCATGCAGATATACTGGGGAAAATAATTGTAGGCAGGAAGACTAGCAAGTGCAAAGGTTCTGTGGCAGAAACACGGGTGATGAATTCATAATAGTCGAAGGGAGGAGGTAGGAGTGGCTGAAGCAGAGGAAAAGAGGAGGAGCTGTAGGAGATGAACCACCTGGGGATAACATCACTTAAGGCCTTGTTGACTGTGATAAGGATCTTGTATTTTACTCTAAGTAAAACAGGAACTCATTGAAAGGATTTAAGCAGAGAACTGATATGGTACAACTTCCAAAGCATGGTTATTAGCTGCCAGAGTGGCCCTGACTGAGCTGCTGAGAGTGGGCCAGAGGAGAGCTGGGGAACTGTTCACATGGTGAGTGTGATGGGCAAGAGCTGGTGATGGCCTGCGGCTTGGTGTAGGGTGCTGATGGACGGTGTGAGAAATGATCGAATTCAAGATACATCCTAAAAGGAGAGTTGATGGGATTTGGTAGCTCGGTATGGGGTGTGAAAGAGAGGGAGAAAAGTCAAGCATAACACCAGTATTTTGGGACTAAGTATCTAGAAACACAGCACTGCCATTTACTGAAATAGGGAAGACAGAAAGGGCAATTGGTGAAGGAAGAAACCAAAGCTTTAATGTGGAGTTTCTCTTCATATTTGTGTCAAGTCTGAGGTGTTTATTAAAGTTCACTTTGTCAATTGGATATGAGTCTGGAGTTCAAGTCAGGGGATCAAGGCACAGCTATCAATTTGGAAATCAGCATACGTACTATAAGATTTGAAGTCCTCACTGATATTAGTAGTTGCTTAGGAAAGTGGAACTCTTTCATGGCCAGGAGGACAGAACTAAGACCAGGGGATGGAATAATAAAAATAACAGTAGTAATAGTGATTACAGCAACTGGCTATTTATATGTCATCCCATTATTTCTAAAAACCACCCTTGAGGAGGTTGAAATAAACCCTGTCTTACACACATTGAAACTAAGACTCAGGGAGATGAGATAACTGTCGTTAAATACATTGCTTGGGACCACCCAGCTAATCAGTGACTGAGCTCATGTTCTTGCTACTACGCCTCTGCCCTGGGGTCTGTCTCGCCCAGTGACTGCTGCCGACTCCACCTAGGAAAGATCTGAGGGGTTAGATGACTTGTCCAAGGTCCTGGAGCTAATACATGTTAGAGTTGTGATTTGACCAGGCTTTCCAGAGCCTAGCGAGGCTGCTGTCTGCTGCACTGCACTGCTTAGGAAGGGAAAGCAAGAAGGGGCTGGGATCCTGAGAGCATGACTGGGCTTCATCGTCCAAGCATCCCTGGCATGCAGTTCCGGCGATGGGCAGCAGAGGGGACTACACACCTGGTTTCTCCAGTCCCCTGCCTGAAGCCATGTTGAATGAGCAAATGTCTGCAGCCGACTCTGTGAGATCTCAATGTCTCCTTGGCAGGAAATCCGCGAGGAGCACTGCGGGGTTGTGCAAACAGCCTTACAATGTCCGCTTGTGTGTGTGCACCCGGCTTCGCCCGCGTCGCCCACAATGCTCTGTTTTTTTTGGATAATGGGGCTCTGTGGACCCATACGCCTTGTCATGCAAAGGGAGTGACCTGTGTTTGTCATAAATGGGCTCTTGTATGATTAATAGCCATGCGAACGAGCCCGCAGCAGCCGTTCAGCACCGGCTTCATCTCTTCACTGAGGCGGTTGATCGAGTCGGCTTTCTTCCCTCGCTGCAAAGACGCAGCAGTGCAGAATTTATTGCTAGAAGGGAAATGACTTGTTTGCCTGTGGTTGCAATTTTTTATATGTAAAACAGGAGGTGTAGAAAATCAGTATTTGTTGTCAGACTGCATGCCAGATATTACACTAGATACGTTACCTGCATTATCTTATTTATTCAATAAAATCTATGCAAAGGAAGCATTATGATTTGCATTTTATAGATGAGGACCATTCAGATTCAAAGAAGTAGAACGACTTGCCCAAAGTCTCCAAAGCCCGTGCTGGCTCCACTAAATGACCCCTTTTCCTTTTCAGTGTAGTCCATGGTCCACACGCTTGGAAACACCTTCCTCATCCTGCCTGGCTTTCCCTATGCTGAAAGTGCTGATTTTAAAATAGATGAGGAATTTCCATTCCTGGGCTTCAATGTGTTCACTGTGTCTCTCGGAATTATGTGCAAAAACATGTGAGTCTGTGCGTGTGTGCACTCTTCTGAGAAGGCTGATTTATATCAGATTCTCAAAGTCGTCTATGATCATAAAACAACAGAGTCAAGCAACCAAAAATATTTCTACTTTGGGAAATGCTTATCTTCTCTGACCTGTTCCTCTTAGCAAGTGACTGCTTTCTCTGTTCAATTGACATCGTATTGTTGCTATGCAGTGACTACTTATCCAACATTTCCAGTTCATTTCAGTGGCCATGCATGAAGAGGGCTGTGTGCTGGACCTGTGCTTGTTACATGGGTGGGGAGAAGTAGTTGAAATGGGTAACAATGTGAAAATGAAGAAAACATAGCCCTTGAAAGAATTCATAACAAGGAAGTTTCTTAATTCAGCCAGGGGGTCAGGTAGGAGGTTTCTGGGAGAAAATACTGTTATATTTGGGCCATCTGCAGGCAGAGGAAAGGAGAAGAATGTTCCAGGCAAAGGGAACAGCATGAGCAAAAAAAAAAGCAACACAGTAGCAAGAAGGAGGCCAGAGTGGTTGGCACTGTACATATTCTGGTTTGACCAAAGTACAGTTTTCACTGGACCTGAAACTTGAAAGAGCTTTGGATCATATTTTATGGACCCGATACCATGTAAAAAAATTGTGCGCATCTTAATCTGACAGCTAGCTAGGAAAGCATTTATGCTAAAACACGCCGTCCTTCTATCCAACTAACTCCAGGTCCCACCCCAGTGAGCCCCACCACAGTCACAGGGAAGCTGCTCTGTGCACAGGAGCCCTGTCTCCCACCGCCTACCCCCATCGCTGCTGTGTTCCCCACACTCTCACCCTTACCACCTTTCCTGTTCCCCCACTACGGGCATGGTCTTCACAGCTTGCTTAGGGCTCAAGCCAGGCATTTTATTTTAAAGCAATAGCTTGGTTTGCAGTGAAGAGTACTTTGAAATCCAGGTGATTCTTCCCTTCAGAAACTGGAAACAAAAGCAGCACCACTCCTGCCTCTGAGATTTCAGGGCAGATTTTCAGCCCTTTGGATGCCCCTTATGCTTGAGATCTAATGGAGCATGCTGACTTCCCTTGGCTTTGAATTCTTCAGGTTGTCAATATGTGAATGGCTTTTATTGCTCTTTTGGGGACTTACCTAACTTTCATCATCCCACTCTCCCCAAAATAAATTTGACTTGGAAAATAATCCTCCGAATGATTGACATGTCAATTCCACAGCTGCCTTTGGTACACAGGTGAGCCCCAGTTTAGGAAAAGTCAGCATCTGAAAACATAGCCTTACAAATCAAGTCAATCCATGTCACGGGGGTGGGTGGGATTCCTCTTTGTTGGGTTTCACTTCCCAGAAGGACTTGTTTCAGTAACACCAATGCCTCCCTGTGCCTTGACCTGCTAAGTCATATGTCATCACCTGACAGCCAACTCTGGAGGCAGAGAAACTTCAAGAACAAATGTGAGGTACAGCTGCCGTGGGTTGAAAGCCAAGCAGACACAAGGGGAAAGCCTTTTTTTTTTTTCTTTTTAGGTTATATTGTAAGATAACAGTGACAGAAGACATTTAATTCAGCAGCATTCATTTCACACGTCACATTTCCTGTACCATGCCCAGAGTCAGGTACATGATCTGAGGCGTTTAGTATATCTGGTGTTGGAGTAGAGGAAGGCGAGGGAGGTGAGAATCATGCCTGGAGGCGATAAGGACAGACGGCAGCAAGGAGAGGCATAGAGAAGACATGGATCTTGGGAGATGTGGGATGTTCAGTGAATGGAGTCTGGTGAGAGAATGTGTCTACAGGATGCAGTAGATGCAGAAATCTCCCCTGGCACTCAGGTTTCTGGCTTATGTCATTAGATGGATGAGGATGCCTTCCACTGAGTAAGCGAGGAGGATTTGGGGCAGGGCAGAACTCGAGGAGATTAAACCCTCCCCACATTGCTATGCTTGCAGGAAATTCACTACAATTTGTGGGTCTGGAGTTGAGGAGGGAGATCCAATTTGGGACTAGAGGTTGAGAAGTTGTCAGCACTTGGGTGAATAGTGGAGTCCGGAGGGTCTCACCAGGGAGGGTGAGAGAAGATGTGAAGAAAGACCAGCAGAGCCCCACATGGAAAGGTTAGATGAAGCAAGTGGAAACTCAAGAAAGAACATTCAGGGAGATGAGAGAGGGGCGAGAAGCCAGAGGTCCTCCAGCCTCTCGGGGAGGAGGGTCTGACCCACAGTGCCCGTGGCAGGACTCCTCTGCACCCTCCGTGCTCAGAAGGAGGACATGGCTCTTGTTGATTTAAATGCCTGGGAAAGAATTCTGGAAAAAGGAGATTGTAATGCAAGAGAAGTGAGAGTCTGTTTAATCCAAATTACTGATGGTCAAAGCAACACAAACTTTAGGTAACTTCTGAGCCTTCTCTTTCAGGTTCTAGACTGAAGTGAGGCCACCAAAAGAGGAGGAATAAATAACGTGCCAACATGACTCAGTAAGCAAAAGGACTGAGGTGCTATTTCCTTGGTTGCTGGCTATGGAAGGGTGGACTTTCCCTTTGAAATGAGGCAGAACTGGCCTGGGGGGCTGGTACTGCCAGCCCTCATTCTAGATAAGGGGAAGGCTTGTCAAGCAGCTTCCTCATAACCATGTTCTTGATTCCACAAGTGAAAGGGGACAAATTCACCAATGACTTCCCAGTGGTGGGCTGGTCAGAACTGAGCTCCAGTTTGATTGTTTCCATACTTCCCAGCATTTTAAATCAGGGGGTGCATTGACTGTCATTCCTTAAAAAAGAATCTAATTTGCCTTCCTTTCTTGGAGACTTTTTGCTGCTGCAATATTGATGTTTATGGGGAAATCAGCTATGACGAGGTCATAGTCTATTTTAGAAAACTGAACTCAGATATTGAAAGAGCTATTTTAAACCTGCACCTAATTGTTCAGTTCCATAATGGTCTCTTGGTATTTTTTTTGAGAATTTCCATGGATTGCCTTACAACTGGACTCTAGCTGCTTGTATTCCACAGGGAACGCCAAGCCCTTTTGAGCGACACCATGGTATTAACGATCGATGAGAATATTCAAGGCGTTTTCCCATTACAGTGCTATTACTTGCGGTGTTAAAACGTTTCGAAAACACATTTTAGCCATTAACTCATTTTTATTGTCAGATGAAAGTGCTTAATAGACCCACTCTACTTCATTTTTCCTCCTTCAGCTTGGAATGAAATCATCTGTTGGATGGTTGGCAACACATTGGGCAACAGAACAGAGAACCTTATGACTTCATTGCAGACGTGGCAGATGAGGAAGGGAATTCCAGCCCAGCCCAGCTTCGTTAGATCGTTAGCCTGGCTTAGCAAATTCAGGCTCCTGGAATTTAAGAGCTGAGCTACTTCATTCCATTAGTGCCATTTCCCCCTCACCAGAAAACAGGCGCTTACGTCATTTAAGAAATGTACCTTTACGTTAGTCATGAAGCATCTTTTTAAAGCCACCTATTTTGTGTCTGATACATTCTAGACTGATGGCTCCCCGGTTTTGCTTGTAATTCAAAACAACCACACAGTGTAAATGTTGTCCAAGGAAGTCCCGCAGTTGCCAGGAGAAAGGGTCTCTGAACCACATGACCACCAGACACATCAGGGCTGTGCTCTTTCCTCCTGGAACAGCCCAGGGATGCCGCTGATGGCCCATGGGAGGCAAGCCCGAGGGGCCTGCTGCTTTGCAGAGCAGTGTGGGGAGTCTGCAGGCTTCTGGGGTTACTGGCAGTGTCTGCCATCCTGGCTGCCCGCATGACTTCTCCAACTCTGAACCTTGTTGACCAGGTTGGAAGGTGGAGTGTCTTAATGGCCCTCCTGAAATCACATCCAGTCCCTAGAAACTGTCCTAAAGCCAGAACTGGATTGCATCCCCCCCATTCTGCTGGAGAAATGAAATGCATCCCCCCATCCTGCTGGGGGAAATCTCAGGGCACCATTGTAGTTAGGATGTCAGACTTCGGGTAAAACCAGCTGAGTCAGGTAGCAGGATGCAGCTGGTGGCACGTGCCTGAGAACAAACCCCCCTGTAGCTCTGCCCCCAAACCCAGGCAAGTACTGCCCAGGTTGGCAGCTCCTAGACTTGTGAATTTCATAAACCAGTAAAATTTCAAAATAAACTATCACCATCATTTTGTAAAATAAGTAAAAACACGACAGCCTAAAACTCTTTGAATCACTAGCTTTCATCAAGGCCCATGACACAGCCTTTTTGTCTCTGATTTGGCTTTGGACTGACTGACGCTTTGGAACCACTGGACAGAGCAGTTGTAAGGTTGGTTTTCCAGTGTTAGCTGTATGCCAGGCCCTGTGCCAAGTGCTGGGAATACATCGATGTGTAAAAATAGTCCTGCCCAAGAAGACCTTCCATTCAGAGAGAGGTAGGAGAAGGCCTGCAGTCACGGTCCATGTGGATAGGCACTGAGACACAGTGAACACTGTGGGTTAGGTGAGCAGAGAAGGCAGAGTTCAGTCAATGGAGTGAATTCTGTTTTATCTGAGGGGGTCAAAGAGCTGGAGCACTCAGGAGGCTCCTTCTGAAGGCACAATTTCCAAACTCACACTTAGAATTCTGGAGAGGCAATTGTCAAAAGAGCCAGTGCTTGAAGGTCAGAGGGAATTGGATTCCAGACCCTACTCTGCCACCTGTGGGCTTGAGCAAATTTCTCAATCTCTAGGCTTATTGACCTCTAACATTGGGATAATAGCAGTTCCTCATATGGTGGTTGTGAAAATTAAAATATGACAATACATGAAAAACTCTCATCACTATTGCCTGCAGACCATTAAAATATGTTAGCTCTCATTATTGTAAAGAGAAGGAGCGACATGTGCAAAGGCCCAGAGACAATAAAGAGCAAGGCTCCTTTAAAGAAGCACAGTGTGTGGCTAGAGTGTAGGATTCAGGGGCGTGGAGGAAGAGAGGGGACGGAGGAGAGGAACAGAGGCCGGAGGCTGAGTTTTCTGTGCCCCGTGCACATATTGGCATGCATTATATTTTACAGACACTGGGGAGCCACACAAGCATTTTAAACAAGGGATTAACATAATCAGACTTGAATTTAGAAAGATGGAAATGAAGGGACTGAGACAAGACTAGAGTCAGGAATACTGGTTTGGAGTCTATTTTCAGGGTGCAAGCAAGCTCTGCTGAGGGTCTGAGTTAGGATAAACACAGTAGGGACAAGGAGCAGGGCACACAATTTTATGAATCACCAGTGGGGGTGTTCTTGTCAGGTACCTGCTTAGCATGTTCTTATGAGACCCTACTAAAGGGAACAGAAGCCCTCCAGGGGTAGCAATACATTACACTTTCTATTTTTGTGTCTTAAAAAAAATGGATTTGATGTCCCGTTTACTTTTTATGTTAGCGGACAGAGCATGAGATTGAGAGCCAAGACATCTTCCTTCTTGTCCCTTTGTCCTTAATGTGTTGTGGGTCCTTCAGCAAGTGCTTTTTTGTAAAACAAGAGCTTTAAAAAGATGATGCCAATTCTAATACAAAAGGTATTCTGATGACATTTGGGTCTACAGATCAGGAAGTCCGGAAGCCATCTCGTAGACTTTGGGAAGGACACTTTCTATACCATGAGTTCTGATCTGTAAAGTGGGTCCAATAACACCTTCCCTACCTTTGACACATGCTCGTGGTGAAGATAAGTATGACCAGAAACATCTTTGACAAAGACATGATGTTACATAAATCTGTGCATTACTGCATGCATGATTGGTCTGTGGCTTATATGCTAACTATGTTGCAGAAAAAGATTAGGATCCATCAGGACTTCCTAATCCCCAAAATACTGAGTTATGGAAAAGAGTCTAAGTCTTTGACTTGTTAAATTCTTTGCACCAGGATGCTAAATATTGTAGATTCTGGGATGTACTGACTCATTTAAATGGTTAACAAAACCCACCCCTTCTGATAGAGGCATTGAATATTTATCTCCTTAGACCTTAAAAAAAAAAGATAGAAAATGAAACTCTTTAGGGTTGCTGTTTTATTTTTCTCCCCTTCTGTTCTTTGTTGATAAAAGGAGGTGTTGGCTTAGGAATTCTCCTTTCAAATAGTCAAAGCTGCAAAAGGAATCTTCTGAGTGCTTGTTCTCTAAGCATGGAAACTGGGCTTTGCAACTCGGGTGCACACAAAGGTCAGCATGGACACTGTCTGCACTCTGGGCCTAGTTCTTTGTTATGTGTTACTTACAGTAAACAAATATATTTCCTCACAAACTATGGCCACATCTTTTTTAAATAAGCTCAGGTGATTTTGTTTGGTTTTACACTCCGAGAATACAACTAATGCTATTATTTAATTTTCTTCTTAGAAACAAACAACTTCTTAGAGTTTCAAATAAGAAAAAAATATGTGGGTGTGGGTGTGGGTGTGAGTGCATGTGGGAGAGTGTTGGGGAGGTATGTGTTTTGATTCTCTTCTCTTTTTTGGAACTGGACATGTTATCATAAAACTATTTCTTTAAGAGAGTTGCTGTGTTCTACCGACCACTCCTAGAGCTACTCCCGTGGAAGTGGTCTTGAGCTCTGAGCCAAGAAAATAGTCATAGAAAATACCATGCGTACGTCCCAAATTGTCACCCCTGGGAGATAAGAGTCTCCCTTGGTAGGGAGGTGGGGACAGTCTTTACAAGCACTTAGAATTCCTACAGTGACTAGAGAAATGCCCTCCTTCTAAACTACTTGGAAAAAATGTGAAAGGACTCATTTCCAAATGATATTGCAGTAAATGAACCTTGAGGAATAAGCTTCCTGGTTTTGGAAGATTTGGTGAGTCACCCAACTTGTTTTTTGTTCCTGCCTCACTCCTAATCCCCACCCCAAGCTGGAGGGCTTCTCTCACCAACCCAGCTTCCCAGCGTCCTTCATGCCCAAAGGGGCAGCTCATATCTATGAAGCCACCTTCTCCAGGAGACTTACCCCACATGTTTTTCTCTCTTCTCTGAATTCCTAAAGAAATATGTCCCTATACATGCCATTGAGTAGTACTGGTGTGGAGCATGACACTTCGGAATCTACCAGAAACTGTAGTCCCTCTTCTGAGCAAAATGTGCATAGGCCTGTAATAATACAATATCCTGCCTGTTTCTGTAGACTGTGGGCTTTCCAAGTCCCCAAACAAGTACCTCCTAAGGGTCTGGGGCCCCAGGTCTTTTCCTGCATGGAAAGAGCATGTAGACGTTGCATTTCCAGGCTCTCAAGAGTCAAAAGTGACTCTGTCTTTTATTCTTCTGTAGTCCTCAGAAAGATGCAAGCCATCTTTTTCTTCCAATAAAGTGCAGACAATTGTTGCTACCCAAGGAGTTGCTGTAAGGTTTGAGTGAGCTAAAGCACATGAGACGTAGTGCCAGGCACCCAGTGAGCACGCAGTAAAATGCAGCTGCCCTTGCCCCTCTCACATACAATAATAATAATAGCTATAATCACTTTGATTGATATTCAATATGTAGCAAGTACCTGCAATTACTCTCACATTCATAACATTCTTGAGCACTTACTATTTATCAGAAATCTGTTATGTGCTTCCAGGTAGATCACATTGTTAAACCTGTGCTAGCTCCCTAAATAGAAAGTGTATCACCTAAGCTCTGGGGCTATGGCTTCCTGCACTGCATCCCCAACCTGTGGTTTCAGGGTGTTCAACAGGTAACTAAGTCCCTCATGGTACTTATTAAAGGTGGCTTTTTATTGGAAAACAAATAGGGAAGAAGAAACTCCCCACCAAACTGTTATCAGATTCCCTTTTCCTGGGAAAGGAGTTTGCTTTCCCATTTGATATAGCTAGGCCACTGCCAAGAGTCAATGTTCAGGAAGGTAAACTGAGTCTTCTAGAACCAGAGTGGACAGAAATCCTGGCCATCTCTTCTTTAGATTGCTAGCAAAATCTCTGTGTTACCCCCTTTGTCCTTTGGCATTTATTTAATTCCTTTTCAACAGGGATATTTCATGAACCATGTTGGTAGGGTTTTCTCCATTAGATATTTGTGTTTTCCTTGAACTTTATGCTCTACCTATGAAATGGGGTAAGCATGGATGCAACCATTAGATTAAAATTTATAGTTTTCAATGACTTTTTCTGGAATTTACTGTAAGAGTGGCCTAGCTATTCCTATTTTCAAAATCATTCATTCATGATTAGAATTTTTGTGTAGAAAATGGGTATTAATTTATATAGAGTTAACAAAAGACACCAGCCTCTGATTATCACAAACTTAGATAGTTCTTTTGAAAATTTAGTTTTCATTCATAAGGATTTATATTTTTTCAGTGTCTTTATTTAATTTTAATAATTCTAAGTCTTCTAAACCCTTTAAACTGTATCTTCCTTCCAGGTATATTCCGAAGATAAAATAAGAAAATGTATCCAAAATACAATGCTTCACACATAGAAAAATATCTTGTGATACTAGCTATTATATTTTCAATATTTACCTGATTATAGTTGAAGCAGTTTCCATAGAGAATCATGGTTCTTGGGAGATTGAACTTGAAAGATGAAGACAAATGCAACTTAGATGATTCTGGGGATGTTACATTTCTTAGATTCCCTGGATATCTTAAATCATAAAATGAGTTGGAATTTGGAATGATTATAGCTAATATTTGCTTGGCATGTTACAGTATACATGATGTTTTCACACTCATTCAGTCCTTGCAAGAATGTCGTGTGGGAGGTATTGTTATATAATGGTTTTGTAAATGAGGAACCCAAGGTTCACAGCTAAAATGACTTACTGCAGAATAATGGGACAATCAGGTAATGCTTTATATTTGTGGGGCTCTTTAAAACTTCTCTCTATGATCCTTTTCATCCACTACTTACACTATACATCTTTCGAGAATATCAGCTAGCCATATTATTTTGACCTACTCTGTGCTTCAAATCCTCAAGACAATGTCTTAATCTTTATCAATAGATTCTAGTTTGCAATGCTATTAGAGAATAGGCCCTGCAAATAGCAAAAGCCATCAGGCCAAGTCACCCCGATGCCCACATGCCTTCACTTCAGTAGAGAAGGGGAAGTCATGGAAAATCCAGCCATGGAGGAAGACTGGTGTGTCTAAGAGCAAAAGGCCATGCAGAGCAGTCACCAGTGTAAAGAGAACCACCTTCCAATGCCATTCTCCAAGAGCGGGGACACCTCAGTTAAGAGAGTCTGTATTTGCAGGGCCCATCCCTTCATGAGTATTTATCCAACACGGCTATCCTTCCCTTTCTCCTCATCTAGTAGCCAAGACCCTGTACTCTTCCCTTGCCACACGCCTACCTGAGCCTCTTTGGAGGAACCGAGCTGGTTCTAGCAATGTGCAGGTGCACGCTGTAGCTGTATCATGTCCCAGGGAGGCTTCACTTTAAGGTGATGTCAAGGAAGTTGTGTGTTTTCTTGTGTTGAAAGCAAGCCGAGGATTTACAATTTAGACAACACACTAGTTTTAAATAATAAACATGCTCTGTACATTACTGCTTGAGCTCTTTTTTTGCCTGGAATTCCTCTTATCATCCTCCTTTATGACTTCTATTTCTAATATTCTAGTACTTTTGCATCCACATGTTTGCTTTACTTCTCTCCTTCTTCCAAGTGGGTCTCCCCACTCTGTTGTTACTGGGAGACCATTCCGGTCCCTTGAACTTATCTAAGCAGCCTTTATACCTAGAGCAACTGTCAAGAGTCATCACCAGAATCATGATTGTTTTAAGGGGCTCAGGTTAAGGTCCTCCGGAGATGGCTCAAAGCACCTGCTGGGTAACCCCAGGGAGAAAGGCAAGTAACTGGTGACCCAGAGGCAGGTTTACCTTAGGAGTGCAGCCATGGGGTCCCCAAACAGATCATGGAAGCCAGAGTTCCAGCTTTCCCAAGTACAGCCCTGGACTGCCAGGCAGGCTGCTCTGCCCTACATTTGGCTGTGAAACCCCTGCTGTGCCCACCGGAGCTCTGGAACTCAGCTCCTCCTCCTATGTGACTTCTCTTTGCCTCAACCCACTAAATCTTGCTAATGCCTTCCTTTTCTTCTTTCTAAAGAAAAAAAGAAAGCTGTACTTTTTCTTCATCTTAAATAAAAACTAGAAAGCTGCACTTCCATTTATTTTATTTTCTGACCACCAAATCTTGAAAGAGACCATTTGTTTTTCTCCTTTGCCTCGGCCATCAGAAGCTCGGGTCCAGGGTGACGTCCTTCCTCTCCAGCAAATGTGGAGTCCTCATGGCTTGGAAGACCTGTAATTCACAAACTACTTACCTCTCTACCTACCTCTTCCTATTCAACCATTATTCTTCTCTTCCCCTACTTCCATTATGTATTTGCATTCTCCAATAATGTATAATAACTTACCTGAAATTCTTTTATTGGACAAGATAAAATATTTAAACATAAACTTCACATTAATTAATTAAGCCATCTCACTAGGAATGTGGTGCATAACAGTGTGATTTCATACACTTTGGAGCTGTTCGAAAAGGTTGCAGTCTCTGTCGGGAGGAGTATGGCTGAGGCTGTCAGGGAAGCCCCATGGGTGAGCAGCCTTTCCAAGTGGAGGCCTGGGCCCAGTGAAAAAAAACTATTTCTCTACTCAGTGACCCTCTGTGTAATCTTAAATCAGAATATACTTCCGTAAATTTCTGTGACCTTAGAGGGGAGAAGTAAGCATCAAAGTTTTTGCAATAAAGGAGATGAAATATTTCTGTATTAATTTAAGGAGTTTGTGTCGGAATGCATATTTTCCAGATCCCATAGGACTGTTTCTAGATTCCATAGGACTGGACTTGACCCCCTAATACTACATAATGTCCCATAATCATTGTTACACACGGTTCCTGGGTGGGATGTGAAACACCTAAAATACTGGGAGTTCTGTAATTGACCTTGGCAAATGTTAGAATCATGTTACAAAATATTTGACCATATCAACCATACCAGCCAATCAGCTTAAATGACCTTTGAACAGATAGGATTCTAGAGCCAGCTGACATTTAGGTGTATTTCCACATGTATCCCTTTTAGTCTGTTACTAATTTTAAAGTCTTGACATATTTCCCGCCCAGGTACTCTGACAGTAAAATCATGCACAGACAGAATTTTAGGAGGAAGCTAAATCCATTCAGGTCTCTTGATACACATTAATAGCATAAAACTGGAGAAATTAAGAATATTTAACTTCCATTAAGGCATGTTATATGAAAGTCATGGGCTTCTACTCAACAGTAGAATCATCTTCCTACAAGAAGTGCCCCTGGGTCTCATCAGAATTGTTCATTAAGTTGAAACAGATTCTTTCTGAGAGACCCTGGAGTTTGTGAATATTGTCCAGTGGCAAGGGTGGACTATACCTGTTCTGAGCTTTAATTTGGCAGAACCTACCTCATACAGGGCTTTGCTTGAAAAATCTTAAAAGTAAACATGCATAAAGGCAGCAGAAGAAGGGAAAAAGAAAAAAAGAATAAGGAAGATTCTTTTGGAAGAGAGAAGCATGGTATTTGTTTCCCAGTGTGTTTGAGTGTGTGTATGTGTGTGTGTGTGTGTGTGTGCGTGCATATGCACGCATGCCCAAATATTTGTATACCTGAAGATGGGAGACGTTTAAGAGGTTTCTAGTCTAATCATCCATCTAACATACAACTCATTTTTGCAATATTTTTAAGGACTGATATACTTCTACCTCAACACCGCCAGTGACAGGGAGCTCACCACTTCACAAGGCAAATCACTCAATATCTAAGCAATGCTAATGATTAGAAAACTTTTCATTACAATGAATAAACATCGCCCTTACTATTCCCTCAAGGATCCTAGCTCTCTCCCCTACAGCTGCATACAATCTAATCCGTCTTCCATAGGGTAATCCTACGTAAGTATCTAGAGGCTGTTATGGCAATCACGATGATGATGGTGATAATTATCATCAGCATCCTCAATAGTAATAGCACATAACATGTCTTATAGGTGCTGTATAAGCATCTTACATTGTTATCTCATTAATCCTCACAACTTTTAAAGGTGAGAACTGTGAGGCTCAGAAAGATGAAATCACTTGTCCTGGATACAGAGCCACAGGAAACAGCTAGGACTGAAATCAGACTCCCTGAGCAGTGTCTTTTCCAGCTTCATTCTAGTGACTTCTGCCAGGGATGAAGTCTGCACGTGTCTATGCGTGTTCTCACAGAGGACGACTGTGATGGAGACTAGATCGTACCACCTTTTGCACCCACGGGAACTGATGGCTATATCCTTTTGTACACAAAGTCATCCTTTTAGTGCATTCTCTCACTGCATCTTTCTTATAATGGAGCATTTAAAAAAATTCCTTCTATTGGCATACTCTTGGAAGCCATGTGCATACAAAATTACTGCTCTGTGGTTCCTTTTTACTGGTGAAGTGATTTTTCAAGTGGATTCTTCCCTGCTGATATGTCTGAATCACAAGTTAGAGAAATGCCTTCCAGAGAACACAGCATCTAGCATTGAACTTCAGCTCCGTGAATGGGTGCTGAGTGAATGAATGGGCAAGCAGTCTCCTGAAAATGCTTTAATGTCTAGAACTGAGAGCAGTAAAAATTTCACTGTTTATTTAAATAATAACTACATTTCCCATAGTCTTTTTTTCTCCTTATGTTGAGATTGAAAATATGTAAAAAATTTGCATTTCTTATTGGTTTGATTCACCCATGCAAGTACACTGTAATTTCACTGAGAATAACATTTGGAATAGTATTGATACCTTTTAATTTTTACACTTAATGAACTACCCGGTCTCATTACCGAAAGCAAATTCCAAGAGCCCCCGACTTGCCTGGAAGTTACACCTCTGGGAAATGTGGCCTCCTCTACAGGCCAAGAGGGCCTCTAGGACTGTAAATCTATGTTTTTTACTCTTTACATCAAGAACTTTAAGAAACTTAACTTTCTGGACAGATATTAATCACCACTCTGGTGCTTGTCCATTGACATAGTATGTTTCCACATTGATGGAAACGAAACAAAGCAAAACCTAAAATATTAACTATAAGGATTTAGGAGATTAATTAAGGGGAAAAGAAAACACTTTTTAGAATATACCTAAACTCTACCTCCTGTAACTAAAATACCTGATGCTTTGCATAGAATGCTCTTTCATTACTTTTCTTTATAGCGAAGGAAATGCAGGATGTAAGTATTCTCCAGAGAGAGCTTATGACATTTTTGTAATTGTCTAATTCATACGAGTTAGTCCAGATATTCCTAACTTTTAGAGAGCTAGCACCTCGGAGATACTTATCTGCCACTGATTCAGAAATGAACTGCTAAGTTATTAGTCATTTCCCAATATGCAGACGCTTCCTATCTGGTCTTCAGATGAAGCTACTGAGGGTCCAGTAGTATTTGTTCAAGTTAGTCAAATATGTCCAGCCCATTAAGAAGTCTATTTTTATCCTACTAATGGTGTTTGGTTCTGTGTTGCCTCTCACAGGTTTGCTGGGATGGGAAACCTGCTCAAAGTCCTTACCAGGGAAATTGAGAACTATCCACATTTTTTCCTGGATTTTGAAAGTAAGTTACAAAAATTCAAAGATAATGATGGAAACTTTTCACTATCTTTATAGTTTGTTGATAAGGAAGTTATAAAGATTTTATATGATACTTAAACTCAAATGACAATATGCTTTTCTTTCTGGTCTTCAAAGATAATTTTCCTTATTTTTTTTCCTATTTCTTAAGAACCCCAATATAAAACTATTTTAATATGTCCATAGTTTTCTTTGATTTTAGAAGTGATCAGCTTTTGTAGGCCTAG
Source organism: Smutsia gigantea (assembly GCA_032199065.1). Lineage (NCBI taxonomy): Eukaryota > Metazoa > Chordata > Mammalia > Pholidota > Manidae > Smutsia > Smutsia gigantea. Next base: position 89,154 of record JAVSCE010022629.1, on the reverse strand, counting down.
CATAAATCATCGTCATGTATTTTTCCTAATAATTTTCATGAAATATGATGTCAAACTCCAAAGAAAAATAGTATGCATAGTAATCTACACAGATTAATATAAAACAGATATACTGGACATGAAAGAAAAAATTATCAATACCAGAAATAAGGCTTACAGATTTCTTTTTGAGTCATTTCTTTCTGTTTTTTTATATGTTATTTGATTATACAAAACTATTTTCAGTATTTTGAGAGATGCTCCTTTTATCTGAAAGGTTACATTTCTTTTTTCAAAACTAAAAATGTTTCTAAGGTAAAATGGTTTGTGAATCATAATGATAAATATGAAGAGTCTTTCTTGTTTATTTTCCTGAGTGACTATATTGACAAATAAGTGACCCATTCATGTTTCATCGGCTGAGTTTCTACCTTCATTTCTGTGCCTTTTTTTTAATTATAATTCCAAAATAGTGAGCACAGCTAAATGTCTTTTTACCAGCATTTTCCATCTGAGAATCTGCTTTAATTTGCCTTAAACTTTAACTTTTCAAGTATTTATCTATATTAAAAGTAAGTCAGAAATTCCTTATATGTAAATTAAACTTTTCTAACAAAGATCTTCTAAGTAAATGCTAGAAGAGCCTTTCAAGTTATAGTAAATCAAAAGCTGCAAGATCCCTAGATGTATGTTGTCAGAATCTGGTGGGTCTAAAATAGCTACTTGAAAAGGAAAAGTGACCTCAGAGTTCATGTGTTCTGAAAAAGTATATTTAATCTAGACTATATTCAATGAAAAATATGTCACTTATGATTTGACTCATTTTGCTGTTGTTCTTGTTGTTTGTCTGGGCTGGGTTTGGTTGGGTTGGGTTGGGTTGAGTGTGGCTGGGTGTGGCTGGATTTGGTGAAGGGTGAAGCTGGGAGCTCCATACCAGATTGATTTGCTACTTCGAAAGGAATGGGCTTTTTTACTGATGTAACTTCTACTTCTCTACAATATACATATCTTTGTTGTTGTTAAAATGGTTTATTAACTTTAAAGAATTATTACAAAGTAAATTACCTATTATCCCATCACCCTAATTTTACTACTTGCATTTCATCTACTTCTTATCACATGCATTTTATACTGTCCGGTATGTATACAAAGGCCAAAACACTGGTAAAATATTCCATTCACTCAAAACTGTGGGAACATATAAACACCCATGGGAGTTACATGCCCTTTTTTGTTTTGTAACTCTAAATTCTACATGCACCTACACAGGCTGCTTTATAAACGCCCACCAGATTCAGTGGCCCTCATTTGCCTATTTATCTCTTCTTGGATTCTTGGTTTTCCATGTTCCACAAACAATAGTATTGAGTCATTGGTCAAGTCTAATTTTAAAAGCTTTTAAAGGAACAAAAGTAAAATCTGCAGGGAATTAAGGCAGTGCTCTCCACCGGGAGTCTCTGGAGCACAGAGTTCTGAGGTTATGCCTCAGGGCATCCTCTGGCCCACTGCTGTAGCAGAAGGATGGCTCTGCTCTCCTACAGCCAGAGTACTCTGATCTGCTCAGTCTTGTCCTTTGGACAGTTTCTTAACATTTTATTTTGAAAAAGGTTATGGGCAGCTAAAGAGAACATTTAAAAATCTTGAATTTTGACAGTGGTTTATGGTACCAAAACTCCTTTTGTAGATAGACTATAATTTCTTCAAGAGGGAAAAATGTGGACTGGATTCCTATATCTGGCTGCTTATTACTAGGACTAGAGCAATAGTATTTAAGGAAAATGTAAAGCTATAAATTTATAAAAATATATAAAATCCTGTTTATTTCCCCATCAACCCCACGGAGAAGAGTAGCATTATTTCACTGAAACTCTGAGAAGATAAATAACTGGGCTAAAGTCACCCAGGGAATGATTAGGGAACTGAGATGGAAACAGTTCTCTTTGCTTTTCTTCCTCCCTCTGATTTGCTTCCCGTAAGTGCTCATCACAAGCAGCTTCCTGGAAGTGCTACAGCCATCATCCTATTCCTGACTAAAGAGAAACATCTTAATCATCTATTAACTAAGATGTCTCATGGCAAAAAAAATAATTTTGGTTTCTTGATTCTGCAAATCCTATTTCCTAAAGCTAGTCTTCAAGAAAAAGTGATAATGGACAGGAAGAATAGGAAAGGCAGACTGTGGTTGTTATTTTCCCTTGAGACTGTAGATTTCAACTCAATACAGTAACAGTATGTTGAATATGGTTATGGGCATCCATGTAAGTCAGGCAACATTGGGGAAACAGCTAAGCAAGAGCAGTGATTGCCTAATGAAGTCTCAGGCTAGTGTGGAAGACAACATAGACACGTAGTTCAAGACAAGATAGAATAACAGCTTTAAGAGAGGCATGGTGTGGCCTAGGAATAAAGAGGGAGAAAGAGTGTACATCTAGTTTCAGAAAATGGAAGACGACAGAAGGAATCAGAGAAGTCTTCTAGCAAGAGGTGGCATTTGGAATGGACTTTAAGGAATGAGTGGGTTTTCCTATAGGCATAGATAGGGAGAGTTTTCCAACAGATGGAAATGGAGATAAGAAGAGGAAGGGCATGTTTGAAGAATAGCAAGAGCCCAATTTAGACCACCAAATGCTTGTTGAAAGATAGTGAGGACTGAAGTAGAAGACTGGGTTAGACCACAACAGGAACAGAGGCTCAAGGCTTGAGGTCCATAATTGGGGCTTATCTCCAAAAAAAAAATAGCTAAAATCTCTGAAGGAAAACTAGAGAACAAACAAGAGCCAAACAGACAGGAAATTTAGGTGCGTTTATGCTTAAATGGAGCTTACGCAGTTAGAGGATCCAGGAAAGATGCTATATTGTAGAGAAAGGAAGACATCTTACTAAATTGAGATTCCTGATGACAAGACCTGGGCCCCACTCTGTTTTGCAGCCCAATACTTAGCCTTGTGTTGAGCAAAGCTTATTGATCACCAAGTTAGCCTTATTAGCAGGTGCTGGCCATGTGAAGGAACAGAATAGAACAGGCTAGATCCAGACAGTCAGGAGAACACAGACATTTAAGGAGGGCTTGTAAGAGGATTTAGATGTCACAGAGTTGTCAAGAAGGGTGAGGTTTGAAAAGGGGATAAAGGGTTGGGCAGTGAGAAAACAGATGCAAAATTTATTACTTTGAGCGTGGAGGCTGGATTGCCAAGAGTTAAGTAGTAAGTGGTGAAGGGAGGAAAGAAGGCTGAACAGCATGTAGCAACAGCTTAAATGAATTTGGCACCTCTACTTTGAGTGCTGAATATTCTTTTTGAAGTCAGTGATGGAATATAATTGAACTGGGTCAAATAGATATAATTAAGCTGGGTCAAAATGTAATACAAAATTAGACACATCTGTCCTTAGGTTTTTCAGTTGTGAAGATCTGATTTAAATTCTTGTTTGACCTTTGCAGTGAGTTTTACACTTTATGCTCACATCTCTAACACAACCACTTAACATCTTTTTCATTATTGCTTTTTCATCCCACTACTTTTTTTCTTTTTTTCTCTCTACTTCCTTGCCATTTTTCCATTTCCTCTTTGCAGGCTGAGAGACAGAGAATAAATGCAACCTAATCTTTCATGAGTGATGGTTTTGGGGACAATGTGTAGGAAAATGTATGCCTGAAGGCCTGATGATAATTGTTCAGTTGAATCCACCCATTATGGTGCCCAAAGTGGGCAGCAGGCATTAGCCTTCTAATTAAATAGTTCCAGCATTTTCCAGACTGAAATGATCGTAGAAACATCTGCTGAACCTTCTTTTTATATAGTTGTCTGAGCCTCATCCCAAAATTCTGATTCAGTGGTCTAGACCCAAGAATCTGCATTTGCCCACATTTCCAAGGTGCTTCTGATCATCAGCCAATTTGGGAAATACATTTAACTGATGCACCTAAATGAGGCACGAGTCCACCCTAATGTCTGGGGCAGGGATGCTAACCAGGCAGCCTTTCTAGTTCCAAGATGTAGAGCTGAGGTCTCTGGAATTAGTCACAGAGGACCCCTTTCAGTTCTTGTTTTTCCATTTTCCCTTGCCATACAGGCAGATAGAGCTAGCCATAAGTCAGAGCTACAACTCTAGAGTGACACACTTCCTCAGTCCTTCAGATAGTGTCTACCACAAGTGGTAGGTCTCCAAGATAGGTAGAAGTCCAAGTAGATTAAAATCTATGCTAGAGCATTTTGCTTCAAAGAAACTCTGATTCAGCAAACAACTTGATCTGTCAAAAGATTCCTTTGGGATCTGAGTAGACATTTATCCAAAGAAGATAAATGAATGGCAAATAAGCACCTGAGAAAACATTCACTCTCATTAGCCACGAGGAAAACCAAATGAGATTAACACCTCACAAAGAGCTAATACAAAGTGTTGGTGAGGAAGAGAAGAAATGGGAACCCTCATATGCTGCTGGTGAAAATGTGAAAGGGGCAGATGCTTTGGAAAACAATATGACAGTTCCTCAGAAGGCCAAACATGAAGTTTCCATATGACCTAATGATTCCACTCTGAGGTATATACCCAAGAGAAATAGAAATGTGTCCACACAAAAAAATTGTACATGAATATTCAGAGCAGTATTATTCATAATAGCCAAAGAAGTGGAAATAGCCTAAATGACCATCAACTCACGCATGGGCAAATAAAATATAGTACATCCATTCAATAGAATATTATTATTGAACAATAAAATGAAATGAAATGAAATGCTGATTAATGGATACCTTGCAACCATTATGCTAGGTGAAATACAAAAAAACACATATTGTATGATTCCATTTACATGGAATGTCTAGATTAGGCAAATCTATAGTGATGTTACGTTTATTAGTGGTTGTCTAGTCCTGGGGAGATTGGGAAGAAATGGGGAGCGACTGCTCATGGGTGCAACATTTTTTGAGGGACAAAGAAGATATTCTAAAATTGATTATGGTGATGGTTGTGTAACAATACCAGTATATTAAAAATCATTGAAATATACACTTTAAATGGGTAAACTGTGTGTCATGTGAATTATATCACAGTAAAGCTGTTATTAAAAAAAATTCTTTTGGAAAATCCAATATATTGCTTCTGGTTAATTCTGATACCATTCCATCTGCCCTGAATAATTTCCCTTCTTTGCCTGACTATTCCATTTTTTAAGGTTCATTTTTATTGAGGTATAATTTACGTGCATTGAAATGCACAGATCTTTAGTGTACATTTTAATCAGTTTGACAAATGCCACACTCTGTCAAGACACACAGTATTTCCATCACTCCAGAAAGTTCCAGTTTGCCTCTTCCCAATCTCCCCCAACCCTTTCTAAGCCCCCAGGAACAACTACTGATCTGACCTGATTTATATCTCAATGATTAATTTAGATAAGTTCTTGAAGTTCACATAAATGAAATTATATAATATATGCTTTTTTGTATACTTTGTACACGCAACCTAAGGTTTTTGAGATGCAACCATGTCATTACATGTATCAGTAGATTGCTCCCTTTTTTGCTGAGTACCCCTGCTGTGTGCCAATTTGTGTATTCATTCTCCTGTTGATGAACACCTAGACTATTTCCAGTTTTTGGCTATTATAAACCTACTATGAACATCCTTGTAGAATCTTTCTGGACATCATTTCTCTTAGACAAACACACAGGAGTAGAATTGTTGAGTCAGTTATATCCAACTTTTCAGGCAACTGTCAAATAGTTTTGCAAATGGAATGCACTCTTTTCCCTTCCTACCAACCATATTGGGAACTCAGGTGTTCCAGATCTTCTCCAACATTTAGTATGGTCCATCTTTTTCCCTTTTAGCTATTCCAGCGATTGTAGGATGGTATCTCATTGTGGTTTTAATTTGCATTTCCATAATAACTGATAAAGTTGAAAATTTTTCATGTGCTTACTGGATATTTGCTTATCGTTTTTAGGAAATACTGTCTACTCAATGATTTTGTTCATTTTTAATTAGGTTGTTTTTCTTTGTATTACTAAGTTCTAAGAGTTCTTTACTGTAGTGTGGGTCCCTGTCTTTTCTGAGATATATATGGCTTGCAAATATTTTCACTCAGTCAGGGGCTTGCTTATTTATTTTCTTAGTAATGTCTTTTCATAAACAGAAGTTTTACATTTTGATGAAGTGTAATTTATCTTTTTTCTTTTTGTTATACCAAGTTCATACTATATCTAAGAAATCATCGTCTATTCCAAGATACTTTTTAAGGTTCATTTTTATTGAAGTATAATTTACATGCATTGAAATGCACAGATCTTTAGTGTACATTTTAATCAGTTTGACAAATGCCACACTCTGTCAAGACACACAATATTTCCATCACTTCAGAAAGTTCTTTTGTTATATATACATCCCTAAGCATGTCATATTTTGACTGTAGCAGCTTTTTTAATGCTTTGTGCTTGTATGGCATATTTCCCCATTCTGTCTATGCCTTTATCTGTATAGTGCATTTCTTGTAAACAACTCATAGCTGGCCCTCAGTTTTGCATCCAAAATGATAATATCTACCTTTGAATTAAAGTGGGTGGTCCATTTTTATTTAGTTATTGTATGTGCACTTAGTTAGCATTTGTATTTGAATCTATCTTAGTGTCAAATTCTGTTTGTTATATTTGTCCTTTGTTTCAATGTTTTCCTGCCTTTTTGATTAAATAAAATAATTTTTGGTATAAGAGGCTTTTTAGTTATACCTTTGATTGCTTATTTTAGAGGTTAGAATGTACATCTTTAACTCACCACAATCAATCCTTTCAAAATGTCTTCTTGATTTCATGAAGAGTTTGAGAACCTGTCTCAGCAGACTTCCTATCACCACACTTCCACCCTCTTATTCGCTATATGTTTTACTTTTACATTTGCTATAAACTCCTCATTGCAATGTGTTTTTTTTAACTCTGAACAGTCTTTTAAATGTGTGTGTGTTGTATGTTGTGTAATTTTAATAATCTTTTAAGTTTTCTGATATAACTTCCTATGGTGTTCTCCATTCATTCTTACATAACTAGGTCTCTTCAGTACCATTTTCTCAGCCTGACAAACTTCACTGCAGAGAAGATTTAGATGGCATCTTATGTTTATATGGTATATTATATGTCTTCATATCCTTCATAGAGCTGGACATGAAGTATAAGCTTAGAAACTTTGACTTTTTGATGGATGCTAATTCAGTAATTATATACAGAACATCTCCTGCCTGATAGCATCCAGTCAGAGCAATAGGATTGGGAGTGGGCTCTTAAGGGACACAGAGACCTAAAGGGATGATAAGGCACATAAATTTAGAAACACTAGAAGAATATGACCTTTTCTCCAAGGAGTGTATAATTTTATTGGGGAGATAAAGTGTTAGCAAATTGAAGAGGTAATAGTTCAGGTAGCCGAAAAGAAGTCTGTCATAGTTAGAATGGGCTACCCAGAAGAAGTAATGGGCTACCCAGAAGAAAGGGTACGGGTTCTAAGCTGGGCTAAAGAGATGTTTCTTGGAAGAGAGTAACTGAGAAATGATTTTCTTATAAGACAAACCCACCTTTATGAGCATGATAGGGACATCAAGATCAATAATGGTGGTGAGGGTGGCGATTGTTAAGAAGCATCCAAATTCGAAATCCTCCAAATCACTGTACTCTCAGAAAGGCTCTGAGTGTTTTGACCCCCTAAGACCACAGGCTCCTACTCAATCAAACATAAGGCAGGCATTGCATTCAGTGATCCCCTGGGGATTTTTGTTGATGCAGACCACTGCTTGCCTCTATTGATCTCTTCTTTCATCGCTCCTTGTCTTGTACCCTCACATCTGCTAAGGTTGTTCAGGGGAGGCTAGATAATCTTGAGAGAGAGAAGGGGAAAAAAAAGACATGTCTTCTGGTCCCTTTACAGATGAAACAAACAAAAACCAACAGAACAGACCTGGAAAGCAATTTATTTGTGCCAACACAGATTCAGTCACAATGACTCCGTGAATTCCCAGCACTTTTTCTTTTTAAGTACTTTGCGTCTAGGTCAAAATCCTCATTATAATCCTATATAAATCACAGTCCCTACAGGGCCATACAGGGCCCTTTTTAGCTTCTCTCCCTTTACCAAGAATTAATCTGATGCCCAGAGAGAAGAACTGGTTTGCCCTGGGGTCTCGCATTCAGTGAGTGGCAAAACAGGCAGGAAGACCTGGGTCTCAAAAGTCTCCATCCTTGGAGTTCCCCCCTCTTCCTGTGACATCACAGGGATCCCACTGCATGTGAACGGACAGACAAGCCTTCAAAGGCACCTCAACAACCCCTGCTCTCTGCAGGCCCTCCTCTGATTGTTCCATGGAAAAGGGCTCTGGACTCTGGCGTGCTTTGGCTGATGTTCCTGTACAAGTAAATATCAGCCCAGTCACATTTATATTTTCCAATGTAAATACACTTTGCAATTTTCTGTTGTTTCTGTAAGCAGTTAGTATTCTGTTGTACATCATTACCTTTTTATGTCCCCAAATGTTAATAACAGATAATTAGTTGTGTTTCTTAGTTTATCCTAAGGGGAGAGGGATGGAGAAGTGAGGAAGTGGGTGGGAAAGAAGAGCTACAGATTTAAATTTATGGCTTTAGCAAATCCTTTCTGCCATACTTTTCTTCAGTGTTTGTACAACAGCCAGTGGGGTGCAGAGACAGCGATATATACTCCTGATGAAATGCCAAGACTTCCTTCAAACCCAGACATCTTGTATCTTCTACTCACATTATCTTCCATTAATTTGATTCTCTGATTTTCTCATACAGTCCTGAAGAGCTTGTTAGGAGAAGGTGTGTGTGTGCCTGTTAGTTGTGATGACGGAGTGTTTCTTTGGCAGATTTACAAAGATAAGAGCACTTTGATTTGACAGCCCTCCTCCCCGGTGGGAGCCCTACGGCCGTGCCCTGGGGTATGTTCCCCAAAGATGTTCCTCCCTGAAAAAGCACATGGCCACCTTCCTCTCCGTCCCCACAGTGGGATGCTAACTAAGCATCCTGCTCTCAGGGAACACCTTAGTCCTCCACAGTGCCACCTCCACCTGACCCCAGTGACACCAAAATGCTGGCAGCTAATATCCACTGCCACAAGCAAGCTGAGGCAACAGAGGATAAATAGATGACCATGAGCAGAATGAATATTGTTTATCTTCATTGTTAATAGTGTATTTTTCCATTAAAAATTCTAGGCACTTGGAATTCAGTGAGTTCTGGATGATGTAGTCAAGGTCACGGGACCCATGATACATTTTCAATCTTTCCACAATAGCTAGTCCCGAGCAAGGATTTAAATCATCACCCAGGGAATGGGCTGGACAGGCTTGTTCCAGCACTCCTAGAAGTATTGGTTTCTGAAATTGCCTGTGTAAATCACAGGGATTTGTAACAGCTTCATTGTTAGACAGGAGCAGTCCTGCTTTATGGAACCGTTCTCAGTTTTGATGAAATAATCAGCTATGATTGGACATTTAGAATGTGTTTCTTAGAAGAAACATCACCAAGGTATTCACTGGTTGCAACTGGAAATAAGGAACCAGTTTCATCGGTAATATTATCATTGGGCATGTGTTGCGTGCACCTTGAACCACAGGTCAGTCTTTGTATTAAAAACAGAAAAAATAAAAACCGTAGTTCAGAGTTCCTGTTTACTCAGCAAATGCTTGAAGAGGTTCCGGTAGGTTAAATATCAGCATACTTTTTAATCACCAGTTTTTCAAGGTCTTTTTCAAGATGTCTCTCCTTGACATCTGAAGGCACAACACATTTTAAAAACATGCTGTTCAGCTGAATCTGAATATGAGAACGCTAAAACCGTAGAGCCCAAAGCCTCTTAAAGGGGTGTTCCAGAAAACAAAATGATGCCAGCCTTAGGACTGGGAGAGTAAAAGTTAAGTGCAGCTTTTCACTCAAATAATATCCTATTAGTTTGTGAACCACACTGAGGAGATACTGAGGCCACAGATAAATGAAAGATGATTTAAAAACACAGTGTTCATGGAAGTGGGATAGCCAATTTGATTTTAGGTAAATACATATATCTTATAACTGTGAGTTGTAATGGTATAAAAGCCATTTAAGGAGAAAAGATGTAGCCATAAGAGGGTCTTCATTTTTTTTTCAATGCTTTCCAACACCCACATTCTTTACCATCTGGTCAACTTCCTCATTTATTCACTGCATCATGACAGTTCACTGAGTGTCTCCAACTGGTAGGACATATAGGGTCACCGAGGATAAGAATACAGCGTGACTCCTAAGATCTCAGGACTCAAAGACAAGCAGAAAAATCATCACAAACATAGCGTGAGTAGTATGTCCAAGTCATTTACTCAACTATTTATTCAGCAGTTTTTTTCTTGAGCATCTACTGTGTGTCAGGCATCATACTAGGTCCTAGAGATTTAATGTCAAATGAAACAAATAAGGACAGAGTCCTACAGCCTAGTGGATCCCACTCTCTTTATCAGTCCTGACTGGCTGGTTGATTGTTTAGCTGGGGGATCAAAGTAGGATGAATCAGGGACTTCCACAGGGATATGGGCTAATATCAAATGTCACAGGGTAACACAGTGCTTTTCCCATTTGAAAGGAAGAGACAGACAGATTAGAGCTTCTCCCAGTCAGCACTGTCCATCTTGGAAGCTGTCACCCCTTGTGATTTGAGTCCCCCTGGGAATCTCTCAAGGCTGTGACGCGGAAGGCAGGGACTGTGCCACAAGCACCTAGGGCCTAATGATGAGCTGGAAAAAGGGATGACGACACTTCCATGACAGGGGAAGGAGGAAGAAACAGGGAAGCCAACGAAACTAACACATCATGGAAGAAAATGAGCCAACACATTTCTAAGTTGGGGTGAAAGAAGGAATGATGGGTTGGATTTCTCCCACCCCACCCCACCCCCACTAACCAGGGCCCTGGGGGAAATACTTCTAATAGGGCAGTAGAACATCTCTCAGAAGAGACGTTTTCCCCTTGGGGAGGCTGGGACTGAGGGTCCTGGGTCACAGTCACTGCAGAACCAGGGGAGGGCCGCTGTATGACAGCAGGCGGTCACCACAGCCCCTCATGTCGCTGCCCCTGCGAGAGGGAGAGGTGACACCACTCCCCACGTTACTCCTCCAACTCTTCGTGGTCACGTCAATGTCAGTGTTGATTTGTGTGCGAAAGTATTCACTGCACCTGGGATGGAGAGAGAAGCTTGCCTGTCGCTACCCTGTACCACTTTTAGGCCACTCAATCGGAAACCATCTTATTTTTGAAGCTCTTAAGAAAGGCCTCTATTTTTAAAAACTGGCTTTGAAATTGTTCTCCTTTTGTGTTTATGTAATCATCAAAAGAATGGGTTTTTTTATTTTTGTTTTTCCGGCCCTCCTCTTCTAGCCACTTAGCTTTCATTCTTTTTTGTCTACAACTTATCAAGTGGTGACTTGGTAAGATGGGGCCATGTGATAGCCAAGATTGGAAGGGTTCCCATTCTGTCTCCAACTGCTTTCTTCTTCACAGACTAGTTGCAATGATATTCAAGTAGGCTTAACCCTCAGCATCGGGATCACAGACTCTTTTTCTTTTCCTTCTTTGTAAGCATACCCCTCTCTAGGAAGTTGTCCTTGTTTGACATTCAAAACACTCATTGAAAGGGAAAAGGATTTGAGTTAATGAGTCTTTGATTTTTATTTGTTTCCTGGGATCTTTGCTTTGCAGTTTTGTCATTATGTTCTCTACCCTCATTTACTCCTTCTCCAGAAACTGCCCTGGAATTCTGTTCCCCTGAAATGCTTTCCTCAGCTCCAGGCTTCCTAGCTGGTGGGTTTTTAGATTTCTGTTTAAGACACCCATATCACTTCGAGAAACATCTGGAACAGCAGGGAAAGATAAAATATAAAGTAACTACAGTCACTGTCCATCAGCGTAGTGAGATGCCATAGAGTCACTACTTGTCCTCTGGGGACTGTAATGGGGTTGGGGGGGGGACCTGATGAAGGGGGTAGTGTAATCACCATAATATTACTCATTTAATTGTAGATTAATGATATCAAAATAAACTTATAAAAAATATATATATATATATATATATAAAGTAACTAATGTTAGGAATAGCACAGAACTTGAGGAAACATCCCAGTGTGGGAAACAGTGGAACGGTAGAAAAAGATAGAGGAGGAGGAACATGTTTCTTTGTCCCCTTCTCCTTGCCAAGCTAGATTCTGTACTCTAACTAGAGCAGGCCTTTCCTCCTGCAGACCAGCCTTGATTTCACCAGCTGCCAGCGTTTCTCATGCTCTTCATGGATACACCTCCATTGAACCGCCACCTAGCCAGCTCAAGTCCCATCCCTCGGATTAAGTGGTTTCTACTTCTCCCAGACCACGTTTCGTCTTTCCTTTCTCTGAACCTTGGTGCATGTGTACTTTAGGCCCTCCTTATTCCTTAGTTGAAATCCATCTTATTCCTAGAAGGTATAGTTTGCAAAGTTTCTGGACAATCTATGAAAGCCTATGGTTTTTTTTTCTAAAGAGAATACCCATGCACTGATGAATTGCACCATTCATTTCCCAGGAAATTCTACTAATTTCTTAGGTCTTAGCAGGACCTGGTAAGTAAAACTGTTTAAAAATCCCACAGGCATCACTTCTCAAGGGTCTAGCCTTAGATTTGGCAAGCCCCAGAGGTGGTGAGTGAAGCGTATGCAGCCACATCTGGCTCAGCCCCTGCTCTGATGCTCAGCCTTTCTGAAGGCCCACTCAGCATGGTCAATGCCTTGATTGACACCACCTCTGTTGTGAATTCTGTCTTTTCTACCCTCTGAGTAACACCAGGGAATCATTACCTCTGGCAGAATCAGCATTTTGTGCTCCCATCAGCCTAATCAAAACCAGAATATGATGCAGTGGGTCTTAGGCCAGGTATCAGTCTGTCCTGCCCTTTCATTGGTGAGGTCTGCTCAGGGAGTTCAGTGCCTTACAACTTGGATTTTTGAACATGGATTTTTAGAAGATGGTCTCTATCCCCTTTCTCCAGTAGGACTACCTTTGTTCTAGATGGAGATTAGCCCAGCAAAGTAGCCTATTTCATAGGTATTATGAGATAAATATAGCCCAATCTTTACCACCATCCAACTTCCACCCTCAGCCCCCACAAAATACTCCTGGGGTCAAGAACATATATTGGTCACAGAAATATAATCAGGTGGGAATTCAGGGCTAAGAGGATGCTTCTGTGACTGTTTAAAGATGTTATTCATTCATGTAAACTTGAAAATGTGTTTTGTGGGTAACATTCAGGGTCAAGACTAAAGACAAACAGTAGAGGTGTGTTTTAAAATAAACTCCCTGTACTTCTTGAGTTCCCACCCAATGAGAAGTCTTACTGCTTTCTACACATTATTGTGTTCTGGAAAGATACATCTCTGCCATGGCTCTGAATGATTATCTAATATTTTCAGTTGATTTGTCATACAGAAATATAAGGGGGACTGTTTTTTTTCCATCTATACTCAGATTTACAGATTTCCAATCATGACAGAAATGTTCAATAGCTTCTGTTAAGAATGGACCCCCAAAGACCATTTTTATTCCTCCCATCACCCAGGGAACCACTTGGCACATGTAGGCGCACAAAAAAATGTGTTCCGCACAAATCAATAAAGGAGTGCTTGCCATGATTTTGACACGCTTGGTTTAATGTGTGCAGGAAGATTGATGACTATTGTGAACTGAGTAGCAGGCAGAAGCTGTGTTCATTTTCCCTTCCCAGCAGCTTGTTATGTTAAAGAGTAAACACCAAAGCTGCAAGAATCAAATAGGATTGTCTAGCAGGTAAAACTGAATGCCAATCTTCTTCCCAAGTCATTTGTAAACATGAACCCTCTGCCTTCTGGTTTCTCTTCTTCTTAGATGCCCAGCCCACAGAAGGAGAGAGGGAAATATGGAACCAGATCAGCGCTGTCCTCCAGGATTCCGAGAGCATCCTCACAGACCTGCAGGCGTACAAGGGTGCAGGGCCTGAGATCCGAGATGTACGCCAGTGATCCGACTGAGCTTACAACCCCCTTGGAGGAGAGGGGACCCCGAGTGTGTGCATGCACACACACACACACACAGAGCAAGATTGATAGCTCTAGTATTTCTTAATGTACTAGAAAGAAAAGGAGGGTAACAAGTCCTTAAAAATATATATATACTGGCTCCCTTTATTTTAGTACATTAATCTGAGCGCACAGTATTGTAGACCATGTAAAATATTAGCCATTATCTTCTCAGGCATACATTTGATATCACAGGACTCATACTGAAACAATAATTTGTCAGTATATTACTTCATTTAAGGGGAACGTACATATAAAGTCTATGAACAGTTGAAATATGCATCGTGAGGTCTGGGTTTACATGAATTTTCCAACATTTTGTTGTAATTTTGGCCGGTTCCACCATCACAAACAATAGCCATGAACTATGAAGCTTTAAGTAGCCTGCAGATCTGTCATCTTTAAGTAGCCTGCAGATCTGCAATGCCTTATGATATTAAACAAATAAATACATGAAAAACAAAAAAAACAAAAAAAAAAGAGAGAATTGTCATTGTGGCTTTTGAGACCTCACAATGCCTTAAAGAAAAGAAACCTCACACTCCTTTAATTGGAAATAATTAGTGTTGTGGAATTATCCACACATACAAGCATGTGTACACACACACATCGCTATGCATACACTCTGTTGCGATTGCCACCATCCTGAAAATAACACCGCTAATTTAACCCTCAAGCTGCTAAAATACAGGCAAAACAACATTTCTAAGAAAGTTACAACCTTAAGAAGATGTTTTTCTACTTAGGGGTCACTAGAAATTTAGGTAATTTAGGTAGTATCACAGAACTGGCAAGAATGTAATATTATAGAGAAAGGAAAATATCTATAGAATCTGCAATTCATAAGAGCATTAGCTCTACTTGAGAAGAATTAAGTGGTGATGGAGGAGGGCTGAATTGCTTCCAATTTAGACTTGTACTTTTTTGTTTGCATTTAAGAGAAGAGAAACAAGATGACATGGGACCTAATTTAGAACCATTTGCATTATGTTCAAGTGCTAATTGAGCATCTTGAAGACATCTGATAAACTGATGTCAATTTAAGAAATACTCATTAACAAAGGAAATCAGGAATTGTATTTTTTTTAACGTCCTTTCTTAATCTTAAGGCATTTTGATGTGGAGCTTACTCCTTCTTCTTAAACAGATAATTCTATCATGTTTTTGTAGGCAATCCAAAACCCCAATGACATTCAACTTCAAGAAAAAGCTTGGAATGCAGTGTGTCCTCTGGTTGTGAGGCTAAAGAGATTTTATGAATTTTCCATAAGGCTAGGTGAGTATGTGTTTATAGTTTTTCTCATCCCACATGTGAAGTTCTGATATGGTGATTGAGAAAGTGGCAGGAAGAGCTTAGTGTGTTGGAAAATGTCCCATATCCATCTATCATATCTTATGAGAGTCCACTCATGGACAAACCTCCTGTCATCTTCATTTCTTTCAATCCACCTTGAGGCTTTTTCCCCAACAGTTACTGGCACATTTAAGCTGTCTCTACTGTTAGGTATCCTTTTGGTATAGTTCTCAGCAAAACCCAATTCTTAACAGTCTTACTATGGTCTGATCATATTTCTAAATGATAGAGAAGTTGGAAAGTACAGGTTACCTGCTAACCCAAAAAGAATTTGGTTGGCTGGAGTCATGTGATAAATTCAAGACAGTACAATACAAGAACAATAAGCAATGTTCTGCCCTTAGCCTTTAAAGAAAACCTGTACACGTACTGGATGGCTTTGCAGAAGCAAGAGTAAAGTCAAGTCTGGTTGACAATAGCTCAATGTGACCACTGTATGATCTACCCACTCCCCCCAAAAGTAAAGCTATCTGAAGTTTCATTAGTTAATATATCCAGAATGGACAAAAGGGTAGTCATGTTTTACTCTATGTTTGCCATAAATGAATGTCACATTTTAAGAGTTACACAGAAATTGAGATATTTGGGGGGAATAATAACCATGATGTTGGGAGAACTTGAAGCCAAGACCCAAAGAGAATCATTGATGAACTGGACCAATTTCCCAAGAAGGCAGAGCTTCTGAAGACTCTCAGGTAGAAGAGGGACCAACTTCTCTCTCTCTCTGTTTCCTCAAAGCATAGGTCTAGACCCAAAGAACTGAAATCCTAATGAGCCATGTTTCATCTCAACAGAAGGAAAAAGACCCGCCTGTCCAACTAGGCCAACACAGAACTGGCTGCCTCAGGGGGCAGGGCATTCCCATAGATTGGGAAAGGCTAGCAGTGTCCTTGTAAAGATGCTGTAAAAGACGTTTAAGGCCTATAGAACAGGTGCCAGAAAACTTTTCTGTAAAGAGCAGGAAATAAATATTTTAGACTGTGGGCCACCTATATTTGTTCCAACTACTCAACTCTGCCAATGGTAGCCATAATCAATGCATAAAGGAATGAAAATAAAGTACAGCTGAATTTTGATAAAACTTTATTTGGAAAAATTGACAGTGGACCCTAGTTTGCCAACCCCTGCAGTGGGACACTTGTTAAATGACTTGGTGCTATTAGAAATACATTGAAGGGAAAATTAGGGGGATTGTTGAGAAATAGGCATATAGGAGTAAAGAGACTGTTTCAAGGACAATACTGGAGATAGCGATGACAGTAGACTTGAATAAAAATATCCCTGGGATTAGGTTAGAGAGAAGATGCAGAGAAAAGGTGAATGGGGCCAGAAGACATTCCCTGCAAAGCAGGTTGTCTAACCTATGTATTCAGGGTCACCTCATCTCTTCCTGGGTCATGAATGGCTTTCTTATGCACACGATTCAAAAATGTGTATCTGTGGTTTTTTAACAGTGTTAGGAACTGGGATTACTGAACATGTGCAAGTTTGGCTAAGCTTTGAGAGACATTTACGGAACTGTGTCGTCCTCTGCAGTGGGGACAGCCTGCTCGGGCACAAGGGGCTTCTTGTCTTCCTCCTCCACACACATCACATTGCACACAGTTTTCAGGAAAGAACATGGAGAGGAAAGACCCAAGAAGGTTATCTTTGAGGATGTCAAGTGGGCCTAAGAATTGTGCTTTTTGAAGTATCTCTGTGGGCCACCTCAAATATCTATTTATTACTTTGATTTTCAGAGAAAGCTCTTCAGAGTTTGTTAGAATCTCTGACCTGTCCACCCTACACACCAACCCAACACCTGGAGCGGGAACAAGCCCTGGCAAAGGAGTTTGCAGAAATTCTACATTTTACCCTTCGATTCGATGAACTGAAGGTCAGGCCACATAGTTGACAATTTAACAAACTCGTGCTGAGTACCTAATGCTTTAGGTGAGGGAAAAAGAGAAGAATAAGATGTAACAGACATGTAAGGTGGGAAGAATTTGCATTCTTGTGGTCAAAGTGATTTAAGATGGTAGTTTGTACAAAGAAATACAAATTCTGCCAAATGAAATAAGAGAAGACCTTTTCTAGTGTCTGTTCCTCATTGAGAAAAAAAATACTTCCTCTGAAGTCTAGCCTATAGAAAACTAGAGCATATTTTAAAAGAACGTGGCTCTGAGTACTTATTTTTAACCAGAAGTTGCTTTGGCTCTTGTGTCACAAAGAGAAGTCTTGGTGTATTTACCAGAAAATCTGGTGTCTGGGGTCCTCATGCATACCCCATCTGATGCTGAGAGAGGACACTCTTTCTTTTCTTCCAAATTTCAGATGAGGAACCCAGCTATTCAGAATGACTTCAGCTACTACAGAAGGACGATAAGTCGCAATCGTATCAACAACATGCATGTGAGTACCTGCGTCTCCTAGGTCTGCACACCCATTCTCCACATCTGTTTTGATTTCTGCATCAGGCAGGGCACAGGGAGAAGACAGAGCCCTTGTTTGTAATTACATTTCTATAAAACATTGCTTTAGGATTTTTGACCATCTCTTTATCAATTGCACATTTTCTTTTTATTTTCATTAGCTAGACATTGAGAATGAAGTCAATAATGAGATGGCCAATCGAATGTCCCTCTTCTATGCAGAAGCCACACCAATGCTGAAAACCCTTAGCAATGCTACCATGCACTTTGTCTCTGAAGTAAGTGAAGTCAAGAAATGAGGTGCTTTTTTCTTCATTACAAGTAAAAGCTGCTAGTGGGACTAATATACATTTGTGTCTCCCATTTAGAACAAAACCCTGCCCATAGAGAACACCACAGACTGCCTCAGTACAATGACAAGTGTTTGTAAAGTCATGCTGGAAACTCCGTAAGTGAAACCAGAGGGGGTATTGGTGAAGAGAATTCACCAAGAGAGGGCCTGTTAACATGATGGTGATGACGTCTAACATTTGGGTCAGCACGTTAACATTTGCATGTGTATTGTGTGAACTAATTTCATGAAGAGCTCTGTGTGATAGATGTACTCGTCCCCATTTTAGAGCTGAAGAAGCAGAGGTCCAGACTGGTTAACTGACTTCCCAAACCTTGTATAGTTTGTTGGATGGCAGAACCAAGACTCAAATCAAATATGCTGCAGAAGATGTGGAAGGGCCAAATGGAGGACTGGGTTAAATGATTGGGTATTACTATAAATATATCAGAGAGAAGATTTAGAACCAAGAATAGAAGTGGTAAGACTGTTGCCAGAGTGGTAATGGAGATTTCTCTCTCTCCTCTCTCTAAGCAGTTTCTTTGTACTTAAACTAGTTGCTAGATTTGAAAACTGGTTGAGGTTGTTTGTTAAGGACAATGCAGCATGGTAATGAGGAAATCCACACTCAATAGTCAAGTTTCCACTTATGTCTTTTGCCCCTTCTGTGCCCACAGACAAGTGATCTGACCTGCCTGGGCCGTGTTTTCCTCATCCGTTGGAGTTCCCACCTGCCGTCTATATTGCTGAATGTTTGAGAGGGCCAAAGTCAAAGATTTGATGCTCTGTTCAGATATAAGACTGTGCTAATTTCAAATATTTTACTTATACTAAAGTTGAGATTTATTCCAAGACAGAAATAGTAATCATTGTTCACTGTGGGGCCAATTCATAATGTAGTCGATGTTTAAAAAGCCTCTAGAATTGGCCTAAATTATCTGAGTCATCAGGGAACCTGTCAAGGTAAGTGAACAAAATCCGAACTCCACAAATTGTCTCAGCCCAGTGAGTGGTTCATAACTCCTCTTAGGTATTTTTGCCAATCCAATTCAATCTGCAGTCTGTGTCTTAACAAAGGAAGTTACTCTGACTGGAGACATGATAGCTGCTCTGTAGCAATGAGCCTGATTCTTTTTCTCTGTAATGAAGCCATTATTTTCTATAATCTTGGACAGCCAGAGGGACCTGCTATAAAATATTCAAGATTGATGGGCAGGGGAGTGATGTATGCGATGAGTTGGCCAGGTGAAGGGCAGAAGAGAAAGAATTAACTTCCCTCTGATTTACCTTATTTTCACACTGAATTGCTGGTTGGATAGGTTCAAGGAGAATTATCATCATGGGTTTCTTTAGAGCATATTAACCTGGTTGCTGCAGGTCTGGGATTGTTCTCAAGAGAGGATTGGAGGAGTCTCAAGTACCCAGTTGTGGAGCCAGAAATGAACGTGCTCTGGCAAGAAAGTATCAGCCCTGCCATTTCTTCTTTCTTTCAGGGAGTACAAGAGTAGGTTTACAAGTGAAGAAACACTGATGTTCTGCATGAGGGTGATGGTGGGCGTCATCATCCTTTATGACCACGTCCACCCTGTGGGAGCGTTCTGCAAGACATCCAAGATCGATGTAAGAATAACTGTGAAACGTGCTTTCCAAATAAGAGCTTGTAAATGTTACCAAACAGACTTCACTTCTCTCACACTCCTCCACCCCCACTGAGAGAGATCTCTTCAAGATGCAGGCCACACTATGGCAGGCCACACTTGTAGCAACAAGTCCAGTCTTTGTCGTGTGCTTGCAAAAAATCATACTTCAGAAGCACAGGAGGAACATGGAAATACTGGATGACAAGACACCCCCTGTCAAATGTCAAACATTCCAACTTCCTCTCCTACTGCCCTTGCTGGTTGCTCTACCCAATGTCCAATCCTGTCACTCTTCTCTGATAGACAGATTCCTTCATGACCCTCCTCAAATGTCACCTCATCTAGGAGCACATCTCCTGGACCCCACCTGGGTCAGAACCTCCCTTCTCCTCTGGCCCCCAGAGCACTTACATTTTGGATTTTCTGACTCCCTCACAGATTCCAAGTTTGTCTGCAAGGGCAGAGACCATGGTGGTCTGTAAGCCTAATGTCTACCCCAGTGCTTAGCGCTGTTTCTGACCCAGAGCATGGCCCTCAGCAGGTGTCCTGTAGAGTTTTTGACGGATGAATGAATGTAACTGGAAAACACCTGATTTTGGCATGCAGGTGATTTCTGTTGATTGTGACATGAAGTACATCTCCCCTTATGCGATCATATGCCTGAAGCATCAACCCAGTAGTGTATCCAAGGTATTAATTTAAAGCCTTTTAAGTTCAGAATAGGACCTGTTGGTACTCACTTATTCTGGCACGGCGAAGTTTAGATGGCACACTGTTCTCATTCATCTGCACAGAACAGCATCTTTGACACTCTATCACTATGCAGACAGGAAGTCTGCCTGCCCAGAGGGGGATGTCTGTAGAATATAAGGAAATTTATCAATTAAAAGTTCAACTCAGATTACTCATTTTGAGCTTCTGGCTTCCTAGCACAGCTAGTCATAGTTCTTCATAGAGTCTTCATTACTTTAATATAATTATTTCTGTTTACAAAGGAAATAAATATTTAGTATGAAAAATATTTGGAAGCTACAGGAAATCAAAATACAGAACTTAAATGTATCTATAGTAATCTTACCACAGACAGATGACCACTGTTAATATGGCAGAACCTATATGTTCCTTCTTTTTATATAGATACTTGTGTGTGTGTGTGTATGCACTTAACAAATTAGCACCCTGCTATATTTGCTATTTTGAAATATATTTAATTTGCATAACAGGATATTATGGAGATTTTTTTCATACCGATAAATATTTTTCCTGTATCCATTGTGAAGCTTTAACATTTGTATACTGCAGATTGAGTATAAATAACTCTATTAATGACTGCATGAACATCATTTGAAAGTGGATTGAGTTTATTACCTCGTAATCATAGGACATTCTTATTTACCTTAGCCATTTGTGAACTTGTCATAGAGTCAACAATTAAAAACACACTGAGTACAGTTTTGTCTTGTAGTCCAGACCTTTAAAAAGCTTGTCTTTGCTTCTGATTTACTGAGTCTTTCTTTTGAGGCTGTAAGTATTATATAATGCTGCCTCTAACAACACATAGTCTTGATGAAGTCTATTTGTTCTATAGCTCTCACTAAGAAAGGGTTGTTCATATTGAAGTTTGCATGTGTCTCTAAGAAAGTTTCGAGTTTACCAAATACACGTATTCAAGATGGGCCATTTTCTTTGATGACGTAAAGTGTCTCCTTCAGATACTGTCTGTTTCTAAGCCATCAGTTATATGCACTGGGTTTATAAATCCTTAGGGTATCAACATCAACTGTGAAAAAAAATTTATTTGTGCAGCCCTGAAGTTGGTGCTATTATATGCACTTACAAAGAACATTCTCTGGAGGGCAAAACAGCTTTGCAGTGAGCCCTAGAGCCCAGTGAGGGAGCACCCATTCTGCTTAAAGGAGAGACAGAGTGTGATGCCTGAGGTGGACCCTGGAGAAGGGTAGGATCTTCCCAAATGGAAGGAGGGAAGGACGGGTACTCCCAGAATAGGGAATCATAAGAGCAAAGGCCCAGTAGTCCAGAGGGTGGGGGTTATTGAGAGAATACACATTATTCTTGGGTGCCAGGAAAGGCAGGCTGGAGTGAGATGATGGTGTTTTCAGCTGATTTCCTTAGAATCTTATGGAATGATCTAATGAGGAATCACTCCTTAATCTAAGTCCCCAGCCTAAACCTCACCCAGAATGCCAGGCTCCATCTCATCTGGATACCTGAAACTTGGCTGGCCCCAAATCAAAGGCAGTCCTTTCCCCACAAAACTATTCCTCCTTCTGGGTTCCTTTTGCAGGCATTTCACCATCCTCCAACCCAGTCTCTAACCTAGACACCTGGAATTGTACCTTGGAACCTACAAATTGTCTTCCTCTCTCTTCTTCAGCCCTGTATCATATCCACCACCAAGTCCTGTGGACTGGACCTCAGATTAGTCCTCCTTGCACACTGCTGCCCTTAAACTTCAACCCCTCAGGGGTTTCACTGACTCTCCTATAACCAGTCTTGCATCCTTCTGACCCTTTTCCATATTAACCATATTGTTGGATTGTTTAACACCTATCAAAGGTGTTTCCTACAGGTAAAGGCCCCCAATTCTCTAACATGCTATTAAACACACTAAATCTGGCCCTGACTACATCTTGTTATTTATACTCAAGGCTTTAATCAACCTGAAATAGAACTAGAAATTCCCAAAGAGTACCCACTGTCTTCCCACCCCTTTTCTAATCTATGATCTCATTGCTCCTTAGGCATGTTTTATAAGAACAATTATCACACAATGATAGTGAGCCATTTGTCTGTCTTCTCCTAGCAGACCATGAGCTCCGCTGGGAGAGGGGCCAAATTTCTGCATCCCTGGGCTGGATCCCATCCTTGGAATTGAACAGGCCCAAAACACACACTCAGCATGCTTGTGGCCTCTCCCCATCTTGCACCCATGGCAGACACCTCTGACTGACCATGGCATTCTTTCCTGATGACCTTATACATGACCCCCAAATGATTCTCAACTCGATGCTTCTGGCTGCCTCAGCATCAATTTATCAGGCTCTATCAGGCCTTAGGTTAAAATTTTCTACCTACCAGAAGTAAACACCCAGAAAACATTTGTAAGTCAGTCATTATAAAAGAGGCCCTTGGGTCGCCCAGATCCAGTGCAGGGCATGAGCATCTGAATTTAAAATAAGTGATTGTAGTCTTTGCAGAAAGATTCCACCTTTGTCATAGAAAAGTCCAGGATGTTCATAGTATAATGCTATATGAATTTAGTTTTTTGCACTTCCCAAATTATGAGTAAATTATATATTCCAAGAGCACCAAAACCTAAGAAACTTGCCTAGGTTCGTGCAGGTACTAAACCACAAGCATGGATGAAACCCAGGCATTGTGCCTCCTGTGGTTCACATTTTTTTTTTGAATTCAGTTTACTTTATTATTATTTTTTAATATAATATATTTTATTATCATTAATTTACAATTACATGTGCAATATTACGATTATTAAACTACCCCTTCATCAGGTCCCCCCCACCAACCCCATTACAGTCACTGTCCATCAGCGTAGTGAGATGCTATAGAATCACTACTTGTCTTCTCTGAGTTGTACTGCCCTCCCCGTGCCCCCCCAACATTACATCTGCTAATCGTAATGCCCCTTTTTCCCTCTTATCCCTCCCTTCCCGCCCATTTTCCCCAGTCCCTTTCCCTTTGGTAACTATTAGTCCGTTCTTGGGTTCTGTGAGTCTGCTGCTGTTTTGTTCCTTCAGTTTTTTTCTTTGTTCTTATACTCCATATGAGTGAAATCATTTGATACTTGTCTTTTTCGGCTTGGCTTATTTCACTGAGCATAATACCCTCTAGCTCCATCCATGTTGTTGCAAATGGTAGGATTTGTTTTCTTCTTATGGCTGAATAATATTCCATTGTGTATATGTACCACCTCTTCTTTATCCATTCATCTACTGATGGACACTTAGGTTGCTTCCATTTCTTGGCTATTGTAAATAGTGCTGCGATAAACATAGGGGTGCATATGTCTTTTTCAAACTGGGCTGCTGCAGTCTTATGGGAAATTCCTAGGAGTGGAATTCCTGGGTCAAATGGTATTTCTATTTTGAGTTTTTTGAGGAACCTCCATACTGCTTTCCACAATGGTTGAACTAATTTGCAGTCCCACCAGCAGTGTAGGAGGGTTCCCCTTTTTGCACATCCTTGCCAACATTTGTTGTTTGTGTTTTGGATGTTGGCCATCCTCACTGGTGTGAGGTGATATTTCCTTGTGGTTTTAATCTTCATTTCTCTGATGATTAGCGATGTGGAGCATCTTTTCATGTGCCTGTTGGCCATCTGAATTTCTTCTTTAGAGAAGTGCCTATTCATGTCCTCTGCCCATTTCTTAACTGGATTATTTGCTTTTTGTTTGTTAAGGTGTGTGAGTTCTTTATATATTTTGGATTTCAACCCTTTATCAGATACAGCATTTATGAATATATTCTCCCATACTGTAGGATGTCTTTCTGTTCTACTGATGGTGTCCTTTGCTGTACAGAAGCTTTTCAGCTTGATATAGTCCCACTTGTTCATTTTTGCTTTTGTTTCCCTTGCCCGGGGATGTTTCACGTTTTTGACCTCTGTCCTTTAGCAGTCCTCACCCGCTAGTGAGGGAGACGGATTAATGTGGGTACTGAAGTCTCCAAGGTCCTCTGATAAATGCCAGCTTAGTCTTGGGAACGTGAAGAGGTTGTGGTTACATCTGCCTGGTGAAGGTGATGAGGTCCTGGCATTGGTGATCTTCAGCTGAGTCCTAGGAAAAAATCATCAAGAGTTTGCCAGTCAAAGAGCTGGTGAGGAGGGATAAGGAAAAGCACTGTGGGCAGAGGGATGGCATAAATCCTTCAGGTTGATACTCCATTCTGTCATACACAACTGAGCGCTTACTGGGAGGAAAGCCCTGCCCGTGGCTCTGGAGTACGAGACAAGGTCACAGTCTCAAGTCTTTGTCCCCAGATGCCAGCCATAGGAAATGTTCAATGGCAGTATATTATAAAAAGTGACACAGAAACTTCTAAAGCCCTCAGAGGAGCAACTCACCAGCTGGAAAGAGTATGGAGATCTGTTGGTCATTTCTGTGTTTGATTGCTATCAGCAGAAGAATGGGATATTTTTATGGACATCTGTGGACAGATATTAACAGATATGGACAGGATATTAACAAAATGGCATGCTTTCTCCTCCTAGATGAAAGGCTGCATAAAGGTTTTGAAGGAGCAGGCCCCAGACAGCGTGGAGGGGCTGCTGAATGCCCTCAGGTGAGCCTCTGCCCTATGATTACAAATTTAGATGCTGTGAGCCCCAGGCTTACCCTCTCGCATATCTTAACACGTTTCATCTTCCCAGCAACATGTCGAGGTCAACACCATTTTTATCACACCCTTTTTACAGATGGAACAAATGGAGGTTGAGAAAAATCAAATAACTTGCCAAAAGGCTTATCACAGATGGCGGAGCTAGACCCCAAACCTGGGTCCATGCGAGCCCACAGATCAGGGCTGACCCTAGGCCATGCTGCTTTGTGGTTAGTGGGAACTCGTCAGAAGCAGCAGCTTCCCTGTCTCACTTCCTCTCCCACCAGTGGTCCCCAAATCTGGCTGCACATGAGAACTGCGTGGGTAGCTTTTGAAAACATTCCAGCCCAGATGAATGAGAATCTCTGTGGTGGGGGCTCAGGCGCCCATTTTTCGTATGTTCTAAAGCTCCCTGGGTACAGCTGCCAGAATTGAGAGCCCTGCTCCCCTGAGCCCGGGTGCCTAGGCCCTCAGTAGCCGGGGCTCATTACATCTCCTCACGGCTAGCAATGCCAAGTATCCTCTTTTCAGGATACGTGTGCTTAGTCCACTTCTGGGGAGAGGATTCTTGTTTTTGTTAGCGGGGACACATCGACAGGAATTTGTTGAGTCATACTACTGTGTAAATCCTTCCAATACCGGATTGTCACCTGGAAGTTTTATGGTTCCTTCTGTCTTATTCATCTCTGATTTCTCCCCAGTTCTGCTCAATGTTGGGCATATAGTAAGCGTTCAATGACTGTAGTGGAACGGATCAGTAATCCTCTACCTGTGCACAGCACTTAAGTTTTACACTCCCTGCCAAGCGCAGTGTCTCATTTAATCATCACAATTTGGAGAAGTAAGGCTGCCCTAGTAATCCCATTTAATAAATTAAGAGACTGAGACGCACATGAACTGAATAAACTAGACACTGAGATTGAAGCTGTTTTGTGGAGCTCATAAGTCATCATTCTTCAGAACAGATGTAGCATTAATATAAGAGTCTTCCAGATTTTGTGGTTTTCTCCACTGGTGCCCATTTCACAGCAGGCTAGCTTTCCATACACAGTAAAGAGACTGTAGCTTCTGAATTTTTTGAATTTGTCAGCTTCATGCAATCAAGCAAGACTTCGGTGAGGGCAGGGCACTGTGCCAGGCCATGAGTCCCATGTAAGTGTTGGCGTTTGTGGTTTCTGTAGACACTGTGATGAAGTGAAAGAGCACAGGCTTTGAGGCACCCAGACCTGGGTCCAAACCAGAAGTCACAAATTGTTCACAATTTACACACGGCCTGATTTGTGATCTCAAATGGGTTATTTAACCTTGCTATTTTCTCATCTGTGAAATGGAGGCAATAGATCTCCTGCAAAGAGTGACTGTGAGTGAAATGAAAACTTACATAGAGTGCTTGGGACATGGTTGAGGTTCAATTACATGTCAATTTCCCTTTCCTTCCTTTTCATGAATGATTTCTGTATCAGTTAATGTGAGATTGCATTCTATTTGTTTTCCTGCATTTAGTGCCCCCTTGTGGTGGCAATGAGCATAAGCGTTAACTGAAAGTGGAAAACCATTGAACGTTTAAGTTTCTGGTTAAGGCTGCTGTGCAAATCCTCCGTAGGGGTAAGCTGGATGGTCAAGGTTCTACACCCATACTTGTGAGGTCTACCTTCCTGGAAAAACTGAGGTTGTTTATATCTCCTCTTTTTAATTATTTGATTGGATAAAAGACCTACTTTTGAACAACCGTAATACAAAATTCCTTTGGGAAGAAGAATCGAATGTTAAATGTGAGAAAACTCTGGGCGTTGAAGTGTGGCTCTTTGTCTAAAGAATCAAGCCTGCGTGTGGTTTATAAATGTCGATTGTGCCTCTCAAGGTAAAGATAGGCTGGTGAGTCATTACTGAAGCTTTTGAGCAGCATTGTTTGCACGCTGACTGCCATCATTTTCTCTCCATCTAGGTTCACTACAAAGCACTTGAATGATGAATCAACTTCTAAACAGATTCGAGCGATGCTTCAGTAGGGCTCTGCTCAAAGAAGAGGATCTATGTACTGACCTCAGAAGATGTATATGTTTACATAATTTAATACAGATTGATGTTAATACTTGTGTATTTACATAACCATTTCCTTCTTGTCACCGAAATATACGGACCTTGATTTGTATCCTGACTGACTCAACCCAGCAGAGCATAAATTGACTTGAGAGCCTTACCTTTGATGTCTAAAACAAAACCCCCTTCTCCGAAGGCAAAACTGGGAGACTTTTATCTTTGCTACTGGAGTCCTTTAACAACATCTGTAACAATCAGAAATTCTTAATAGTTTGTGGTAGTAGTTTAATTCTAAATGTGTAATCTCTCTGGGAAGTATAGTTATAGAAACACAGAGTATTTGATTTCCTGTGTCAGTTCAGCTACAAAAGATACGACTGTTATCCTGACAGAGAGACAGAGGAATCTGAGAAAAGAAAAAGGCACATGAAGAAACAAATCCAAGTGTTTCCAATTCAGCACATCCCCTCTCTATCCTCAGACTGCAAGCCACACGTGCAACTTTCCTGTTTGCATGTATTTTGTTTATCAGCCTATTCCCTTTCTGTTTGGATTTATATCCAACATTCCCTTTAGATTCTGCAAGAGGATAATCACCTGTTTGGATTCCTAGTGGGAGAGAAGCAAGAATATGTAGATGTGCTGTAGAGCTGAGCTGATGAAGGTGCTCTCTCCCAAGCTGGGGACAAGTTGGAAGCAAGGTCACCCAGGCAACACGATACTCATCTCTCTGCTTCACCCTTCTGTCTGCAGAGACAGGGAGGTGGAACTTTGGCTTTGAAATTGTTGGTAAGTTTGCTGACACTCCAGTTGTCTTCCAAGTGCTGGGCCCACAGACACACACTCCTAAAAGGAGCCCTGTGCCCTGCGGACCATTCGTGTGGCAACAGAGGTCTTGGGTACTTCATCAATTACCAGATCACTGGGGAAATTTGGAGGAGAAAATCTGCATTTTCCCATCATATTTAAAAGGCAGCTCCTCCCTGCCCTCACTGCTAGCTTGTTGCAATGTGTAAAGCTCTGGTCTACGTCCCTGGATTTAGTCCTAGCCGAGTTGATTCACAGCATGATCTTAGGAAATTCACATAAGCTGTCTGTGTCTCACTTTCCTCATCTATAAAATGGACAATTAAAAGAGACAATCTCCAAGAGCCCTACAAGGCTATGAGCCTGTAAAATGACTGACTCTTACGTGCTTCTTTTGTGAGTAGAGCCCAGTACCATCAAGCCATCTTATCTTGATGATTAGCAATATGACAAGGCCTAGAGTCATTCTGTCTGCAGATCAGAGTTTAACATGGAATCTTGGAAACCTTCCATTCCGACCTCCAGTGGGAAAATGAGACAGAGGGTGAAGTCAACGAGTTCCAGTCCCACGTAGGACTAGAATCCAGGATGCCTCCCTCCCAACTCCATGTTCTTTCCTATTTCACCACGTAGCCTATGCATACCTATGGGATGAGACTGGACATCTTAAAATAAGCCATCAGTTTGGCCTATATTATTTCTTGACTGTTGTGATAGAAAGAAAGAGCTGCCCAGTGAATGATAAGTTGGGTCTGAGTATGTCACGGTTTCATTCACTGTATCCCGAGGAATGAGTTTCAGGCACCATTGCTCTCCAGACTTTAGCGCCCAGCTGGCATTCCCTTGAGTCCTCCAGGAATAGGGGAAACCTACCTTTTTGTTTTATTTTTAACAAAGAAATCCAGTCGAGGAGCAGAACGCATTCCCCACAATGTCGCCAAGTGCCAGTCAACAGAGAGAGGAAAGGCCCTTTTTCTCGGAGCTTTTCAAGCTGACCAAGTACAGCTGCTTGGATGGGGGTTCCCTCATCAGAATAGAAATGCACTGGGGGGCCTTCAAGACCTTTTCAAATCTAGAGATTCTAAAACCCTAGAGGAAGCCAGAAAATGTCCTGATAATGGGTGAACAAATTCATTAAATATTCAGCTTAAGAGATGTTCTTCTATTTGGCAGCCACATATTATCCTTGGACATCAACTGTCAAGAGTAGAAATATTCTACCATGTTTATTTTCATTGAGTCCATTTTCCTTTTTGATCAGGTGAGGAGATTAAGTCATTAAAGAGGAAAGGGCACGCAGAGTAAATAGTTGAGCACATTTATAATTTTTAATTGGAATTTCTATCAAATGGGACCAAACTAAATGGGGGTAGGGGGCTGCTGCCCTGCTCCAATTTAGCCAGGCCACCTTGTTTCAAAACCAAGATTCACCAGTACATGGATTTTTAAATGCCCAGGGCCTGAGCTGTTGTCTCTAATTATCATGAGGACGGGTTAACTGAATGTCTGTGATCACTAACAGATGATGGGCCTTTGGTCCATTCCAGAGCTATGGTGGGAGACAGAGTCTTTTAACAGACTGTCCTCTAGACATCAGGAGTCCTTGAACAATCATGTTTTGTTGTTGTTGTTGTTGTTGTTCTGCATGCACACGTCCAAAATCTGTGGGTGCTTTAGGGGAAGGACTAGAGACAGTATCCATTTCGATGTTAACTATATTTCATAGTTTTCAAATAAACAGTGTTTTCCATTACTCAGATATTTATTTGGGGGCAAGCAACAAAGTGAAAATTACATTTCTCAGATGCACCACTACTTTGGCATTGTAACTTTATTCTCAGAAGCCTTTCCTATGCCACTGAGGATTACTAGTGAAAAGCAAGTGGCAATGAATATTTTGAACTGTGGTAGTCCATTAGGAGTGAAGTATCATTTAACAACCAGAAAGTAAGTCTTGGACAGTATCACTTAACTGTTAGTTAATTTCATGCTTCATCAGCATTTGCTCCTAGCCATCATCATTATGTCAGATACTAATGGTAAACTGAGGCTTTTATCATCACAGTTAAGTTAAAAATAATGTCATGCTTCCTGAAAAGAAAATGAAGCATACTCGATCTTGGAATCCATTTGCGCAGAATTCAGAGACTTCTCATCCAACCTTATATCCAAAATGCTACACTTTTCTTCTAGATGTGAATAGGAAACACTGGAGTTTCCTCTTAAAGAGACAAGCACCTTGGAACCCATTTCCCCACTTCATCTATAAAGGCTGTTGCACACCTAAAGCTGTTTTAAAGTTGTCGTATGCTGTATGCTGAAGTCATCATAATTTTTTCTGCCTGCTTTGCCTCTTTTTGTACAGAAGTTTTGAGTGTGAGATGAAAATTAAAGTTTGGTACATATATTTAAAAATACACCTCTATTTTATATGCTGTTCAAGGTTGAGTGGGTGGCAAGCCCATGATCACAGACACTGCTCAACGCCTGTTCTGAGGACCAGGAATCACTCCATCTGTCTTTCACCTCTCTGAGCCTCAGTTTCTTCATGTATAACATGAAATACCCAAAATTTACTGTTCTTGGAATCAGCTTTATCTTATTCATTTCAGCAAAACCCTTCATTATTAAAAAAAAAGGCATAAATAGAAACATGACTGATATCTGGCGATGCATGGAACCTGGGTGTCTAAGGATGCTAAGAAACCCTGCTAAAAGCTCTTGCAGTCTATCTTTTGAGTGCAGTAGCACTTTATGGATTCAGCCAAACAAGCAAATAACCTCTTCCTTATAAGTACATTTTTCAGGTAACTTAAGCTTTAAAGAAATTCTTAATCAATTGAACATTGAAATTGTTCTAGAGTATCACTTTTAATCCCTGCACCTTTTAGGCTGGTCACCATATAATTGCATGCTATCAGTGGGACAGAGTCCCCAAGAGAGACCTTCCATGATGCCCTATACAGAAGACAAGGCACAATAATTAGGACTATTTGGGATTCAAAGGGGACAGGAATGGGAAATTTTCTGTAATGGAGACATAGATGAATTATAAGAGGATAAAAGCTGGGAGTAAAGTGAAGGAAGGGACATTAAAGAGAGAGACAGAGGTGAAGCATGCACCCCTAATTAAATGAGAGTTGAGAGTCAAAAGACATGAAAAAATGATGAGTAGAATATATGTGTGGTTGTTGAGGGAATGCAGTTAGTGAAGAATACCTTCCAGACCAGCCAGAAAGTTGGTTGTTAATTAGGGTTCTCTTGGACTAATGGAGAAAAGGAGTTCACTGGTCACGTTCATGAAAACATGAATATTTTCAATCTGTACTCACACTTCATGCTTTGGGCTGTCAATGAGTAGATAGAATTTCTATGTGTTTGCAAGCTCTGTACTACATTTGGTCATCACAACTTAAGTGATTGATTAAATTATACAAATAATGCTGATTTATTGATTTAAGCAATTCATATCATAATGTACAATAATCTATCCAGTGATGAAATCCTGGACTCTACTAGTAAAAAAACAAAAATCAAAAACTGCTGATCATACTCACATGGTATCTCTCACACATGAGTCAAGAAAGGTCTTGACCATTTTATCTGGTTCAACTCAAAAGTCAAACTCCAAAGAAGGAAGCTTTTCTGTCCCGGTCACATCAAGTTCCTGGTACTATATTTTTACTATAAGTCTTCCTTGCCTGTTTTCTTACACAAAAATCTAGAAATCCTGTAAGTGTCAGACATGGATAATGTAAAAATACCTTCCACAAAATGCCTCTACCAAAATACTCCCTTGAAATTGTGGTAAGTAGAATTTGAGGTAAGTCTAAGAATTCAGTTTAGAGTCTTTTAAACGGAAAAATCTTGTAAACTCACTTAACAAAGTCCTTTATGAAATCTTACAGTTTTCCTTATCAAAGTGCACATTTCTAGATTACTCCTTCTTTCTGCCTGCACTTACTGTTCATTTTGAAATTGTCCTTGTTTGCATTCCTACAGGCTTTGTTTCAAGTCAGGAGCTATATATCATTAGTCATTTCTATGCCCCCTCCAAGAGCTAAAGTCTTCAAAGTTGTGAGGTAAGGACCAGTAGTTTAAAAGTTTCCTTATACCTTGAAGAAACATGTCACTAGAAAATATAAAAAGTACTTGGGTGAGGCTATGAAATTATTTTCTTCCAAATGTAAATATATTTGAAAGTATTTTTCTTCCTTTTGTATGGCAGAAATGATGTGATCATTGTAGGCAGAAGTATAAAGGTGGTAGTGTTATTTATGAACATAGGTAGGGAGAATAAAAGAATAGGGATCTCTAGGCTGAAACCGTATGTACTCCCTCCAAAATGTGCCATGGGCATTTCCATTCCCATGATATTATCATCAATACACACCCTGTTCCTCACTGGCATCAAGGCCCAGATTCTACTCCATATCTTCCATGAAGCTTTCCCTAATTCTCCCAGTCTATGATAATCCTCTCTCTCTTCTTGGTCCCTAATGTATTTGATTTATTTGATATTAAATATAAGTCACTGCACAGTACTTTAAAGTGTGTTTGTTTTTCCATGAAGTTTTAAGTTCCTGGGGGGCATAGAATGTGTCCCTTAGAGACCCAAGCATAACATATAGGCTGGTGGCCAAAAATAGCTGCTTGCAAAGAGGAAACATCAGGGTCCTGAAACCTGAATGCATTGAAATAAAACCCTGAGAATTAATTTGCACAGCTCATGACCCTCCACACTAACAAATTATCTGCTCTCTTGGCTGGTTAATTTTGTTCCTGGAGGAAATATTTACCCACCTGTCAGGATCTTTTTAACCCCTGTGGACACAGCTTGCAGCTAACTGTTGATTGGCCAGGAGTCCAGCTAAGAAATCAGGCAGTCAGACTACTGTCTTGATCAAAAGTCAGAGTCAGCTAGTACTGGCAAGGACAGGCATTGCCAATCCGATGACATCTTGCTTGGTGCAAGACAAGTCTGTTACTCCTCCAGAGAGCTGATCTTCAGGCAGAAGCAGAGGGGCAACACAGTTTACAGTAACTAGACGAATAGATTCAGCACCTTGGATAGCAATCTGGGCGCATTACCCTTAGAGTCCACAGCCACTCATCCTGTAATCTATAAACCCTATTATTCGGTTAGACTTTGTCTCTAGAACTTTGATTATCAAGGATAATATATTAATTCTAAAAATAAAGTTGCTAGGTAGATAGAAAAGCATTTTTTCTTTGTCCTGCCTTCTGAATATCACATAAGATGGGCAGAAAGGACTTATGGAAAAGCCCACATATCATCTTGGGTTTTCATATTCAAAATATTTTAAAATTCAAACCAAACTCATAGGAATGACTGATCCTTCTTCTTTAGACCCACTTCTCCAGTTGGTCATTAAGTTCTAACAAATATCCTTTCTAAAGTGCTCTCAACTTCTCCCCAGTCCATTTTTGCTTTATTTCCTCCAAGCTTCATCATCTCTTCCTTAGAAGGTCACGAAGCCTTTACTTCCTCCCTCCTGTAATCTGTTCTTCACATAATCAACACTCATTTTTCTGTGACATATGTCCAACCATGTCGGTGCCATACTATTGACATTAGCAAGTTTCCTGAAATATGTTTTTGGAGAAGTTAATTGGTGTTCCATGAAAAATATGTTTTTTCAATTTTCAAGTCATTATGAGACAAGGTTAAACAGATTTTTTTTTACTCATTCTTTTACTTCCAGAATTTTTATTCATCGTAAATCTCCACAGGAGGGTGGAGTATATGATATGTAGCAATTCTCACGTGTGTCTATAGAACTCATATTTCACAGAACATCTGTATTTTCTCGTGGAAATTAGCATTCTGAAGAAACACTGCTAAGTCAAACCCAATATCTTGAGATGCTATGTCTTCCTGAGATAAACTAGGCTTAATATTTCCATCTCACTCATCTTCTATCAAACATACATCTCATTTTTTCTGCTGTAACAGTCTTGCAGGCAATGCCTGTATTAATTTATCTCTCTCTTCACATCACCTAGTTGAATGCCTGGCACTCAGTGTGTGCTCAGGGCATGTTTAAATGAATTCCTTCATCTCACCCAAGTCTGAAGCCCAGCCATGCCACTAATCAAAACAGGGTGGCCTTGTGCACCTTGCATAAATGAAGCTCTGCCTGATGGTCTCCCTCTGGGTGGGATTTCACTTTGCTGCAAACTCTGGGCCAGGACCACTATGTATGGTTTGAAATAGGTACCATGGCAATAAGGGATGTAGTCTGGTTCTTGCTCTACTCCTAGGCCAGAAGCCATTCTATCACTGTCACTCCCACCACTGAATTTTGTTCTCCTTAGCTCTGTAGCTCTCAGCTATATATATCTCCCCAGGATGTATGCTAGGAAGTTCCAATAGGAACATTTTCCTGAGACTTTAAAGCTAAAGCAGTTCTCAGATACAGGTTACTATTCAATGGCACATTGGAGCAAGAGAAAAATGAGACCTAGACACAGCTGTTTATTACTAATCTCCTTGGAACTACCCAAATCTGAGGACAGGATGGTGGAGACAAAAGTGAGCAGCCTGAACCTCTGAAAATGGCACAGCAAGGCTCTCACAGAGCCAGAACTGATCCATCCCCATGGACTGATGTATCACAGTGTCCCCGTCCCAGGCCGTTGTGACTGTATAGACACAGATGCAATGAACAGGTGGCACAGTGTCTAATATATTTGGTCTAAGAAAGTAGAAATTGTCCTCAACAAGGTGGGGAAATACAGACATGTTGGTACAGAAGAAGATACACTCTCACTATGGGAAGTGCACTTATCTGGGGAATAATTCTCTTGGCTGGCACCTGAAACGCAACCAGCTGCCAAGTTCCTGGACCAACCACAGTGAACGACTGGTGTGCTAAATAAGGTAAGGTAAAGGAGGGTTAGTTCCTGACCCAAGGGAGCTACACCGAAAGGCACTTTTGATGACTGATCCCACTCTACTGGCCTGGGATATACAGCAGCTTCAGATTTGAAGAAAGTATGTAAGATACCTTTTTTTAGCAGTTTCCCAAAACACATCATTGAAAAAAACAATGTTTCTTATCTTTTCATTCATTGTTTTTGTTGTCTACATAGGAGGATTTTATTCTTATGAACATGGAGTCATATTCTATATCATTTTGTAAACTTAACCTTCATTTAAACTATATATAATGAACATCTTTCCAGGACAGTGCATGGGAGGATGAGGGATGGGTGTGTATACACACACACACACACACACACACACACAATATTTAAAATTTGTTTGTTTTTTCCATGTTATTAATACAATTTATTCTAGTTTACTTTCTTAATAGCTTCACTGAGATTGAATCTGTATATAATAGACTGAACCTATTTAAAGGGTACAATTATATAAATATGCATATATAGAGATATGTATATGTGTGTATATATATATATATAATGTGAAAGCCCCACCACAACCAATATAACAAACATGTCTATTACCCCTAAATTTCTTCCTACCTCTTTGTAAGCCTGTCTTTCCACCCTTGCCACCACCATCCTCCAGCAATCACTGATCTTGCTGTCACTCTAGGTTAGTTTTTACTCCTAGAATCTTTTCAATAGTGTCATGCAACATGTATTCTAGCAAGTTTCCTTGACTTCAGAGGAAGCAGGACACAGGAAAGTGAAGAGAGGGAGAGTTTGGCTCCAGAAGAAGCCACAGACTGTGGGGATGCCTACCTCAGTCTCCTCTGACATCATGGGTAGGCTAGGAGTCTGGTGTGGGACCTGTGTGGTATATTACGCATAAAATACTTTCCATTTGTAAAGTGTACCAACAATAAGGTCGTGTTTTTTTTAAGGCTTTTTGGGGTATGATGTCCAGTCTTTCCCTCTAAACTTGTATGAAGGAGAAGCTGCATATGTCACAAGGCAAAAAATTCTATTTAGGGGTATCTGAGAGTCTTATCATTTCAAAAGAAATAGAGGTACCATTCTATACCCTCTTTTTTCACACATGGTAAATAATTGCTCGTATTTAATTGACTAAGAGTTTCTTTATGTCTAACTGGAACTTGAAGAGGAACTCTCTAGTATGGATTAATCATAGAACAGATGTATTCTGAATTGGCATTAGTAATTTTCTGAAAATGCATTATTTTCTTGCCTATTACTACAAAAAATAACCCTTATTCTACAGAGTGATTTCTTATTTAGGTAGAAATAACAATCCTGAAAGAAATTATATTTGTAATATTGTATGATGGAAGAGGAAAACTCGAGTGCCTCTCCTTAATTAAGAAGCTTGTCATTTTTTCTTTGGTTTCAGTATAAATTGTTATTATACCCTATACTACTTGTGAAAAATCATTCCTAAAGGATTTTGCATAGTCCCATGATATGATAAAGTCAGCATAAAATTAATTGTGGCAAGTTAAGAACATACATTTATAAAAACAGCAAGAGGAGCTAAGCAGGGTATAGAAAGAACAGCTAAAAATATTTAGGACAGATGATGGA
Organism: Smutsia gigantea; assembly: GCA_032199065.1. Classification (NCBI taxonomy): domain Eukaryota; kingdom Metazoa; phylum Chordata; class Mammalia; order Pholidota; family Manidae; genus Smutsia; species Smutsia gigantea. The sequence continues at coordinate 52,612 of JAVSCE010022629.1, read as the reverse complement.
TTAACACTGCTACTGGTAATTGGGGATCTTATGTAACATAAGATGTTACAGATGGTAGGAATTATGGATATGAAAGGTCTCACTTTGACAGGCTTTGCCAGTGTTTTTAATAAATGTCACATTCTAGCCTTAGACTGAGTTGGGTTGTTTGAGAAGCAGCCATGCGTGGCATGTTGACTTAAACGACCTGTTATTAACTCATTTTGTAGCCTCAAGGTAGCGAGACTGAACCTGTGGAATTATAGTTTCCCATGCACAATTTTTTCAGAGGGTCGTCAAATTAGCATCTCTGAATTCCCGTGCTTACAAGTGAAGATCAATGACTCAAGGATAAAAGAAAAGATGTTCTCAGTGAAAACATCCTTCATTTCTTCTCGGAATCAGTCACTTTTTCATTTTCCATTTTTTAGCTATACTGAGTTACTTATACTGACTATAAGACCATGTGCTGACTGACCAGAGTATAATTATGAAAGTCAGATAATTCACATTCCAGTGGGGGCAGCCTAAAAATATGATTCCATGTGATAATTATTCTAATAGAGATAAACACAAAATCATGTGACATAAGGACGTGGAAACCCAGCCTAGCCTGGGCAGGTTGGGGGAAGGTCAAGGAGGTGGTCCTAGTGATGGCATCTGAGCTGAGCTCTGAAGACTAGAGGGGGCATCCGGAAGGGCAAGAACAGAGGCTGACGTTGTCAGAGAGAAGTAGCGACATCTGCAAAGGCAAGAGGGCAGGACGCCATCAGTGACTCCATATGGCAGAAGCACATGGGGTTTGTGGGGGCAGGAAGCATAAAAGATGAGAGCCCCATGAGAGGTGAGGCTGCACAGGAAAGCACTGAGGGTGACAGAAGGTTTTAAACTGAGAAGTGATGTGGCACAAGGTATGCCTTCCAGAGAATAGCCTGGCTACTGGGCAGGAGGATGTTTTGGAAAATATAGACTGAAGAGAGGAAAGCAGCCATCAGCAGTAAGGGTGTAAATAAGTATAAATATTTATATAGCACTTACCCAGGGGCTAGGCCCAGTAAGTGAATTATGCCCATTAATTCTTCTATGTGATCCTACGAAGTAAAAAAATCCCATTTGGACAGAGGAGAAAACTGAGGCACAAAGAGGTTAAGTAAATGCTCCAAGTCCTCAGAGCTGTATGTGGCAGGTCTACAATCCTAAACCAGATCTGATGCTCTCAATCACCACACTATAGAAACTTGAATTTTTACGGGCACTCATTACTTGTAGATAGTGTGTAAACACTTAGCGTACTTGATCCCAGTTACTCTCACAATGGCTGTAGGTAGGTAACAGTTTTCTCCCTGTTTTGCAGATGAAGAAACTGGGGCACAGAAAGGTTGGATAAGTTTCCCAGCAACTCACAGGTAATAGACACTGCAGGAGGATTGGGGCCCACGCTGTGTCATTCCACAGTCTGTTTTTAGTCACTGTGGCACTCTCCATTAGGAAGCAGTTGCTGTGATTCTCCCATGGCTCTAACTGTTGAATTAGAAACTTACCTGATACAAAGCCATCATGGGAACTAGAAACTGAAGGATCCAGAATGAATTAAAATCAGTTTGCCAAGATCAGAATCTCTTTACTTCCATTGATGTGACTGAACATGCCCATTTCCTTGACTATAATCTTCCTCAGTAGATTCTGAATTTTTTGAAGAAAGGGACTCTCACTGGTTGAACTGTATATGCCCGTATATGCCCAGATACTGACAAATATGAGATAAAATTAATTAATGCTACCCAACCTGGAATGTTCCAGAGTAGGCAAAGAGGTCTTTGAACTAAAAGGGAAGTGTCTCTGCCTATTAAGGATGGTTCAGGGCAGACTCTTTCACAGAGAAAACATGGGTATTACACCCTCCAGCTCTGGGCTGGGACTTTTATTGGTTAATAAAGTTTCTAAACTCACTTTGCGATGTGTGAGGGATGATCGCCATGTGGTGGCAGGAAGGACAGGCATACAGTCATTCTCATTCTTAGACCCTGGCTCAGCCTGACACTGTCATTGGCATTTAGACTGAGCAATTCATCCAAAGATGTCAGATAATGTCTATAAAGCTACCATTACAGTTATATCCTCGTAAATGATATATTTTCTCCTTAGCAAAATGCAAGTGCTTCTGGTATGCAGTGTTTCTTCCTCTGAGCATACCATGGTGGAGTGCTAGAGTAGATGATCATCTATGCATGCAGAAATGTTGACTGGGTTCCATCCATTGCCCCAGACCCTTCCAGGTTTGACATGTGACAGCATGCATGTTGTATTAAACTACAGTGAGGGCATTGAATAAACGCATGAGCAGAACAATGCTATTCTTTTGAACCACTTTATTTTCAGGATTTCATTTGTAAATGATATGGCATACCATATTTATTTAACTTAATCTATGAGAATGACAATTCATTAAATTAAGAAATTTTAATTAACAAATGATCTCACTGTCGACCCTTTTTACGCTTAAATTAGGGTAAGTCATTTTGATGACAACTTTTATAGCTATAATTAAATATTTCTAATAGGTTTAAAGTTCGCAAATAATAAGGCATATTTCATCTTTATTTTATTATTCATGACATATCCAATTTGACTTTGTGGCAGTCACCCAGATTTCTGTGTCTTATTTCTTTTCTCAAGCCTGTGCTTTACTTAAGGAAAAAGCTTGAGGTACTGATGTATCAGGATTGTAATATTCATGAGATTCAGAGATGCAGGTGGGAACTAAGGGCATGCTCCTTTCTCTGCTGTAGTACGTGGAGTAAGGCAACCCCACGTGACCAGCACACATACATACCTCACCGCTGAATCAGCATAAGTCCGGAGAGTGACAGCTCGGTATGTGTTCCCTGGGTTTCATGCCACTCGGAAATGCCTGTCCAGGCCATTCCTAGAAGAGCATCATTCTGCTGATGGCTCCACAACCCAGTGGGGGGGGCTTATGCCTGTAAAGGGACACTGATCAGTTAACTATTTGACACTGATTTTCAGTATGTTCTTTATTATTCAGCTAAAGGATGTCTTATTTTTTCCTTACATTCATTGGATTCTAGATCGTTGATCTAGATCATAGGATCCACTCTTCATTCATTTATTCAAACATTTATTTACTCTCCATTACGTTCCAAACTCTGGAGACCCACTGTTGAAGGCCAGTTCCCTGGCTGTTTTCTGCTGACTCCAAAACCATAAGCCTCCATAATGAATTTCCTTTATTACTAAAAATCAGACCATCTAAGGCAAGAATGTAAGGAGGATCTCCTGGTGGGGAAAGTCAGTGAGACTTGTGAGACCCAGCTCTGTCCCAGGCAGTCACTTTCCAATGAGACTTATTTGACTGTCTCCAGCAGGATAGCAGCTTAGCTTCCATATCAGGGACCCAGAACCAGACAGCATCAGATTTTAATGCATCTCTGGATACAGATACAACACATGCCTTCATCTTTTCCAAGCACATTGCCTTAGGAGGGTTGACATTCTTTGAATGGCATTTTTGACTAACCAGCTACTACAAAGACTCGGAAACTTAAAGTGAGGCAATGTTATGAACATCCAAATCCAAAAGGCAGTAACAAGCCAAGCCCACAGATGTTTCTTTCCACAGTAAATTATGCACAGGTGGTCTCTTGTGAGAGAACTTGCACCCCTTTTCCTGTGTTTCCCAGAGCTTCAAATGGGGCACTTGGAATGGACAGAACTTTGAAGGACTTAAGACCTAGAATAGTAAGTTCTCAGAGCTGTAAGCACCCAGCTGTTCACAGGTCACCCAGGTTAAGTGCCCCATCACCTAGGCAGGAAGGCAGGCTCACCAAGGGGAAGGGATTGGTCCAAGGGCTGAGCCATGTATCTCGACCAGAGACCCTGTTTTGCGTCTTGTCAAAATGCTGTTCGTGTGATTATAAGCCATTGGAGGGGGTGCTGGTCACGCTCCCATTGTGGGGACAGCGTCTCTCCTGAAAAGGGCAGACACTCCCACTGACAGTCTCCTCAGGAAAGAGGTCTATTCTTCAGACAAGAAACTAGAATCAACGTAGAGGTTAACTTGCAGTTGTGGTGATTCCTACTCTTTGGAGGCTGAATTTTCTTGGATCCAGACACTGATGTGGGTAAATGCCCAGATGTGTGGGCACCTGGGAGCAAACAGCAGAGATCATGTTGATCACATGTTGGCACAATCATAGCACCTATTGTGATAATAATGAATACTTTTATATAGCTTTTACATTTTAGCAAATCACCTTTATAGTTATTACCTTATTTCACAATTCCAATGATTAACTTCATTCAAAGAATGAGGAAATTGAAGTTCAAAGATGCTGGCTCATCCCGAGGCCCACAGCTAGCTGACGGTAGAGTTGGGATTTAAATGAGATTTTTGGAGGCAACAGCATTCTTCTTGCCAAATCTACGGCCTTCCCCTGGGGGAATTCAAAGAAGGAAGAATTCATTGATCATTTCAGCAGACCAGTACTGACTGAACACCCACCATGTGTCATGCTCTGAATCAAGTACTGGGTATGCAGAGTACATAAGAGAGACACAGTCTCTGCTCTCACGGAGCTTACCATCTAGAGCAGGGTTAGCAAGCCTTATCTTAAAAGAGAAATATAAATAATAATATTTAGGTTTTGCTGGGTAAAGAAGCAAAACCAAGGATATTACATAGGGCTTCTGTAGTCATTTATAATGTAAAAGTACTTTTTAACTCATAGGTCATGTGGGCTGTAAAAAACAGTTTATTACACTAATATTTCATTAATCTCTGGTCTAGATAAAGAAAGAAATAAAATATAAATACGTGTATGAGTGCAAAGTGTAGAAAGGAAAATCAATGGTTCTGTGAAAGAAGTAAGATGTAGGAAGAGATTAAGACTGAGGATCAGAGACGTGTCTGAGGAAAGACGTTTGGAACGGAACTTGAAGGGTGAATTGTTAGCTGGGCAAGGAGTAGAGGACAGGGTATTTTGGGAAGAGGAAACAGCCTTGGATGGGGAGCTGGGGTGGGGGTGGGGTGGGGGAGAGCAGGGCCTGCACACACACAGCAGTGTTGCTGGAACACAGAGGGCAAAAAGGAGAGAAATGTGCAGATGAAAGAGGAAGTTGGGGACCAGGTCATCAGATCACACAGGGACTTGTGAAGAGTCACACAGGGAGGTGCTCACACCTGGGAACAATCAGAAGTCAAAGGGAGGGAGAAAGAGGGGAGGGAAGCAGATGCCAGGGAGAGCCCAACTCAGCGATGACGGGGACCTCACAACCTCACGGCCGTGCCCATGAAATGCTTTTCATGCGTGTCAACCTTCAGGGAAGGCCAGACTTTCAAGCCTCCACCCCTCACCAGCACACATTCTTTTCTGGTCTGGACTTTGATGCATTCAAAGAGAATTCCAACCGTCTTTTCATTTCATAATTTAATCTGTAGCTCCAGCCCTGATAGAGAGGGCAGGAAATCAGCCTGGTCATTCCCCCTTCCACAAGCTGGAGCATTTCAGGGCCCTGGAAAAAGACACAGGAACAGGAGTCAGGAGACCTGGTCTCTGTTCTGGCTCAGCCTAGATCTCACCTTTCACCTTTGCATCTGGATTCTGATTTACATGTTCACAAAGACCTGGTCACGTCATGGTTTGGAGCACTGGCTTGGCTTCGGACCCTCTGGGTTTACACAGTCCTCAGCTTCCTCCAACTATTTAACTTTGGTCCCATTACCAAGCCTCACTCAGCTCCCCTGCCTTCAGGTTAGGGATCATTACAGCATCGAGTTGGTGGGGGGCAGTGGGTGTGTGAGGCTAACAGTACAGAGCACATGGAAAGCTCTCAGCAAATCTTTGCTAGATTTGCTGATTCTTCATTGGCTTTCTCAGTAACTGTATGACATAGAGCAGAAATAATTCTTATCCCATTTCATAGACAATGAGCTCAAGATGACATAAGTCAAAAGTCACATGACAAAGCCAGTTCTCAAACTCATGTCTTGGGAGCTCCAGCCCAAGACACACCACCACTAACACCGGAACTTGACGTAGTTACCGTGGGTGGGTCCGTGCAGCCTCATGGGCTTCTGTCTATCCAAGGGGCGGAGAGGATATATTATCTCTGGGTTCTCTTCCTGATCTGATCATAAGCCTACAAGCCAATCTGAGGGCTGTCGTTCAGGGAAATTCCTGGTTTGCCTGGCAGGCAGCATGGACAGGGTTGTCTCCAGCCTTCTACAGACCACTGCTTTCCCAGGCAAGGTCTGTTTCCGTGGCCAGCCCCAGCTCTGTGCTCCGAAACTTCCCTTGTCACATAAAATTCTCCTTCTGACACTGTTTCCCTTTGGAAAGAAAGTAAATCATAACTTTTCACTTAAGCATTTCTGCTTCTAGTCAGACCTGCTTGAGCCTGAAGTTGAAAAAGAGTATATTTGGTTGGATCACATTTCAACTCAGTCTAATAGATATTTGCTTAAGGGGAAAAAAGGTTGAAGAAAAAAGGGAAATGTCAAAACGGAATAATAAAATGGTCTATAAACAGAAGCAGGTTTTCTGTGATACGTTACCCGATAAACCCGATAATAGTTCCCAAATGCACTGTCCTGGTTTGATGCCAGGCTGGCCAGCAGGGGGTTCTGGGTTATTTTTAATTTTACTGTAGCCAAACCATGACCTCATTCCAAAGGAATTCTCTCCCACCAAAGAGCTGTATCGAGTTATTTGTCGGCTGAAATTCACTTGAATGTGGATTCATCGGAAACATGTGTGGCCACAGAAGAAGCCGAGAGGGAAATCTGGGAAAAAATAGGATTTTCAAGGAAACCCTTCCCTCTGTTTTAATAAAATGAGCTGGTCCTAGTGGGGCCTCAGGTCTTTGATAGTGTAGGCCCTGGGCCTGCTGTTCTCTGTGACCGCTCTGTGCCCTCAGCAGGCCCAGAACAGACCTCCCCACCTGCCCCTGCAGTAAATGCAGCCATCACCCACCAGGGGCAGGCCCTGGGGCAACCACCTTGTGGGATGGGCTCAGATGTTTGAGTGCAGGAGCCTTGGCCAATACCCACATGACTTAAATAAAGACAGTGCATAACAATGGCCATGAATAATAATAAGTCTCAAGTAACAATAGTCAGACACCTACTGTGGGCATTGTGCTAAGTGCTTCGCACATAGTACCTCTCATCCTCACAACAAATGTAGGAAGTATGATTATTCCTCATTTCATGGATTAAAAAAAACCCTGAGGCTTGGAGAGGTTTACTCTGTTAAGAGTGACCCGTTATTTAGTGGCTAATAAGATCTCAAGCTTCAGCTCTACTCACAATGCTTCTACAATTAAGAAATCTTCAAAACATTTGGAGAAATGCAAGATGCCTTCAGACTGGAAGGTCAGGGAAGGCTTCATAAGTAGGAGGTGGTACTTGAGCTAAGTGTGAAGTACAAGTAGCATTGGGACAAAGAGAGCTACAGTCCAGACAGAATACCCAGGAAGAAATAGGAGGCATCAGGGAAATGTGAACACAATCCCAGAAAGAGGAAAGAATCTGGTGTGATGACTCCTGAAGCAAAAGAGCAGGAGACGGTCTCATGAGCTTGCGACATGGAAAGCATCTGCTTTTCAGGTGACTGGACAAGCTTGACCTGGAAGGAGATGAACAGTCATTGATAAGTTTCAAAAATTAATTGTCATGAGCAGTCATGTGGAAGAGGGTGGCACGGGAAACTCCGAGAGGGAGATCATGAGAGATGGCTGCAGAGGGTGCATGCATGGCTCATGGGATGGGCAAAGAGGAACCAAAAAATAATGAGAGGATATAGTATGGTTAGGTGGGGGGAAAGGAGAGGGACCAACCCTGGATGAATCCCAGGTCTCTGGTAAGAGTGACTGGAGGGTAGGTGTAGTGGGCATCATTCACAGGAATAGGTGTCAGTTTTTCTGGACAAAAGGAGTGAATCTTGCTTTTGAACATATTTGGCCTAAATTATGCTACTTCCGTCACCCTGGCTCCCACATGGGTGGACTCAATCATGCTCCTTTCTGTTTCTCCCAGGCTCCCAGCACAAGCCTCAGCATGCAGGGTATCCTCAGGGAAAATCACTGAACTGAGAAATCAGTACAATCGTCCTGTGGCTGAACAGATTTGACCCGCTAATAGAGCTGGGTTTGGCCACAGTCAGGATCTGGGTTGTGCAGGCAGTACAAGCACCATGTCTGCACCTAAAGCCAGGGTCTAAACCCAGATGGAACCAGAGAAGCCGCTCTCTGAGCCTGTTTCATGGCAGCATTTGCAGTGGGAAGAGATCTGGCATCAGCACAAGACCGTGCCTTTTGCCGTCCCCGTCCAGAGATGGAGCCATGCTACCAACAAGCCACTGTGGCCAAAGACGCCAAAGGACCTGGAAGAAAAGCCTGCTCAGAGCAGGTGGGAGGCAGAATCAGCAATGTGGACTAATATATGGGGAGAAAGAGCCCTCCTCATCACCCCAAGACCCAGCCTCACAACATATCTACTTGTGGTCGAATGATACATGTCAGAACATGTCCTCTGCCCCCCCCCGTGTCTCCTGCTGAAAGAGAGCCAAAAGGTTTGGTACTATCTGCCCTCAGGCAATACTCCTTTTCTCCCCACCTGCATGCCAGCCCTCCAGGCACCTTGCATCCCTTCTCCACGTCCCACGGCCCCTTCAGGACTTGCTCCATACAGAGGGTAGGAAGAGGTGTAGTGGAGAAGTCACCACACTGGAATGTGACCCTGGATAATAGACCAGGAGGACATGGTGGGATAGAAACTATGGCCAGGCTTAGCCTGGCGGGAGGCAGCCGCAGACAGATACAAGAGGCTAATGTTCTCATAGTCACAGACTTCCCCAGGAGGGTAGGAGTAGTTATGCTGTGTCTTAAGTGGTGAGTAAATGTTTACCAACTAAAGAGAGCTGTGGAAAGATCTACTTTCAAAATCTTAAAACTCCTATATTTGATTAGCACATGGGTTTAACTGTACATTTTTTAAACAAGGAGAAGTTTTTTTTAATTACATGCACAAACCTCCATTTACGGATAAAGATAGGAGGGCCCCTTTACCATGGACCACACAATCTTTTCCTCACCGTCTGCTCTAGCCTTGGACAGCCCAGGGATGCTGCCCTCAGTGAACAGATCAAACGTCTGAGCTTCAGGCTAAGTCACATTGCCTTGACAGGTAAAACTTGCAAAGTTCCAGTTCACCGATGGTCTATGATTTGACTCTTGGGGACACCCCCCACCCCCACCCCAAGCAGCTCCTGGAGGTGGAGCTGGAACTTTCATGTGGCACTTTTTACCTGGGGTAAAATGAACTGCAATCTCGTCACCCATCCCTCTAGCTTACCAGTCCCTCCATGGTGGGAATCATTCATCTCTACATCCCCTGCTAGCAGCACCAAGTCTAGCAAAAAGCTGATGTAAACAAATGTTTGTTGAATTTAAAGTGATTGAACCTTAACCCAAGGATGACGAGCAAAATTGCAATAGTCACCAGATGGTCTGTGTTCTGCTGGCAAACACTCACATGGGAAGAACACCCAGCTCTGTGGTCTGGCTTTTGCATATTCCATCCAGATGTTTGGCTTCAGGTAGAAGCAGACTAGGAAATCCTTAATGAACAGACTAGTGTTACTTAACATGTCGAGCCTCCAGACCGCGGTGTTGTCTCCCGTGCTGAGGCTGCAGGGAATTCAACCTTCTTAGATGGGCTACACAGTCAAGTGCCCTGGATTGAGATTCACAAGAAGTGAGTGAAGAGAGAGAGAGCAGACCCAGCACACACCCCTGCTCAGAAGTATACCCACTGTGTCGGTGGGTGAGCAAGAAGCCTGGTGGCTGGAGTAGGTGAGCATGAGGACAGGCGGCCAGAGAGCTAAGAGCTGGTCTGGGCAGGGAAGATCCACTAGTCTACAGGTCACAGTAAGGATTCGGGGGAAATGGTTAGTCACTGTAGAGTTTTGAGCAGAGCAAGGGCATATGATAAATTGCATTTTAAAAAGAACACTCTGATTTCTTTGTTAAGACAAGCTACGAGAGGGGCAAGGGAAGGAAGGGAAGTGAAAGGACAATTTGGAAGGCTGTTGCCATACCCCAGAGAAGAGGTGGTGGCAGCCTGGGCGGGTGGGCGTGCTGGGAGTGCCGAGAAGTTGTCGGGACCTGGATTTACTTTGGTTCCGCTTCCCCATTGTCAGTCCTTGGACTCTGGGCAAGCCCCCGCTCCGGAATTCTGAAGAATGCCTGAAACTGCGCAGTAGGCCAGCAACATTTTTATGCTCGGTGAATGCATGAATAAACAAACAGATGCACCAGATCTGGAGGATTAGATGCTGTTTCTGAGAGACATGCTCCCAGATATCTCACTTTGGCCTTAACTTATCACTTTGAGGGACACAGAAGCTAAAAGAACAGAAACTGTGAATTATGCCCCTAGCTGTGGTGTGGACATGAAGAGCTGTTTCTGAAGGAAAAAAAAAAAAAAGAGCTGCTTGATTTCATTTCTTTTGGTAAGAGAAATCACCAGAGGGGGATATAAGTGGGAATTTTGATCCTCCTGAATGGAATTTAAGAAGGAGGCTAATACCTGTGAGGAATGCAGATGGCACTGGGGATCAGGAAGCCTGGCTGACTGGCACAGGAACCTCCAGAGGGCGGCCCTGATGTGGCTGGGCTCCATCTGGAGGAACGGCGCAGAGAGGGCCTTCTCACAGGTGGGGCGGGGGGGTTAAGGAGAGATCTCAGGAAAGCCCACCTGGTTTAGCGCGCCCCAGCCTGTTCTCTCAGCTTCCCATGCTTTGGTGCAGCGTGAAGCACTCTCTCTCCACCTCACCCTGTGGACTTCTACGGGGTGAGGGCACTTTATCGGGCGCAGAGCACAGAGTGACTCCATCCACTCTCTATGGTGAACCTTGCAGCCCCTTGGTGAGGCAGAAGTGATTATTTTCATTTAAGAAAAGAAAGAGGCCCAGAGTTGGGAAGTGTTCTATGCAGGATCGTGCAGCAAGTTAAAGAGACCCAGCCTGCCTGTCACATCTCAGCCTCCTCTCTTCAAAATTATGTGGACCTCCCAGCAGGGCTGGTAGACTCATCTTACTGAGGGGTTCATGAGGGACATGGATGGCTGGGTGTGAAGATGACATTAACAGGGGATCCAAGTCTGAATCCCTCAGCCACTGGGGTACCAGTGCCAACCATCATTCATTGCCACACAGCCCTGTAGAAAGCAGGTGGCATGTTTTTTTGCTTGCCTCTCTTTCTGACGAATATGAGCTATATCCATTTTAAGAAACCATTTTGATGACTAGAAAACTTCTAGAAAAATGGCTCTTAACCTTGGCTATAAAATGAAAATCCCGTGGGCAACTTGAAAAAAAAGCTGATGCCCAGGTTTATCCCAAGAGTTTCTCATTTAATTGGGGCATTATGATTAAGAAACATTACTCTAGAAAATCTCCTCTTAGGGTTTAAATACCACATTGTCTAGCAAGAGTTAAGATAAGTGAAACTCTTAATTATGCATATACTCATTAATATGTAAGCTGTTATAAATAATACCATTTTAGCATCTAAAAATGTAACAGTTTTTCCACTATTTTGGATTCTTTCAGTAGCATGAATTTCCAGGAACAGAATTAGCTGATTGAATTAGAATCAGCTGACTGAAAAATAAGACGAATTTTAAAGCTGTTCGTACATGCTGATAACACGTCCTCTAGAAGTTGTGTACTGATTTGTGTTCCCTTACTTTTTATAGAAATGCCTATGTCCTATATCAAATCATTATGTTGTACACCTAAAACTAATACAATGTTATATGTCAATTATATCTCAAGAAAAAAAGAAATGCCTGTGCCCATCTCCCCAACCGCCAGAGCTTTCCAATCACGAAACGAGGCTCCTTGGTGGCAGTAAGCCGCTCAGCATCAGAGGTGTTCGAGTGTATCTGAGGAGCACTTTGCACAGTGTGAACTGACATGCAGCCACTCCCTGAGTTTGAGGAGAAAGTACAAGATGCAGAAAGCATCTCTGATATATCCTGCCCACCGTCCTGGCTGTTTATGACTGCAGGGAGAACCTGGGTCCACAGGACCCCTTGCAATCCATTGGTGGACAGATTTAGGAAGGCAGGCAGGTTTACAATGTAAAATACCCACAAAAAGCTGGCACCTGACATTGCTGAGGAGACAAAGCTGGAGTCAGGGCACATGAGAACGGCAAGGGTCACCTTGGCAAGGGTGATAAACTAGAAAGGATGATCTCAAGCTTTCCAAAGTACTTCTCTAGCCTGACATTGTCTTTCAGGAAGGAGGGTCATTCCGTATTTCACATGGTTTTATAGCTGGGTGTGAATGACAGACAGTTAGAGGGGGGTAACCAACAACCTGAAATAATTCTAAAATGAGAAGTCAATCTCTCCAAAACAGGCAGTGCCAGGTAGTGAGAAGGGCAAGGCGTACAGAGGCAGGCAGACCTGGGTTCGAACGAGGCTCTTCCAAATAGACCCTGTGGACTGTCTACAAGCTGTCTGACTTTTCTCAGCCTCAGTAAAGTGATGATCATAATGTCTTTCTCTCCAGGTTCTTGAGGCAACTAAAATGTTAATTTGCATGCAAAACACCTAGTATAGGACTTGGCACATAGTTTACAACCAATAAGAGGTATCCATTATTACATTATTAATTAGAATATACTTATATTCTCCACTCAACAGAAGGTAATTAAATGGTGAGCGTGGATGGTGATCGTGATAGTTATAATAACAGTTATAAGAGCAACCACTTATTAAGGACCTATGGGCTAGACATTGCATAAATATAAACCCTTATGTTTACCTGGCACTTTATAATTGTCTAAGCAGCTTTACCTTCATCAAAAACCAAGATAAACTAAACAAAGCTTATAGACTGTGTATTATAAACATAAAATAGAGCATGTATTGTAAGTGAAGAATCAAGAGGTTCCAGTTATTTTTCTAAGGCCATAGAAAAAGTAAAGTGTTGATTTTAATAAGGTTAAGTAAATTAAATCCCACTCTAGGTCTTATAAATTCAAAGTATTCTTGTAGCAAATGTTCTTCCTGATGTATTTCCATCCCCTTATATATCAGCACTTTAAACAGTTAAGATCATTTTAATTTTTTTAAATAAGGCTCACCTATTCCGGCTTTAATTCCATCTTTCCAATTTTTAGAATAAGATCTGGTGTTGAAGACACTGCTGGAGCTCTCAGTGTGAGCGTGTCTGGTTTTGGGGTCTTCCCCCTATGCTCCAGGAAGTTTCATTATTGACTCCAGACTCCAGCAAATCCCTAGGGCCCAGGCATTTTACATGTCTGTGGTAGGGAGACAAAGAGCCTGCTTCCCAGGCCAGGCTCTGTTTACACTTCCTTGATCAGGGATAATGATGTGTTTACAAGAGACATTCTGTCTTCATTAAACTCACTTCTGGACAATCAATAGAGAGACTAAGATGACAGGGCACATGTGTATTTGAAGTTCACACATCCTGCCTTGCTCAAAAGGGACCAAGGCTCAGCCAAGACTTTCTCATACTGATACCTATAGGACCGAGACATCAAATGTTCTACTTGAACTAAGGAAAGATGACCCTTCCCCCAAAGAAACATGAAAATAGGCTCAATAAATGACTTTGTTAATTATTTTTCTCTGATTCCTGGTACCCCATAGTGGGACAGGCCCTATCTAGTGTCCTTCGCGTACTGTGCAGTCTGCTTCCCAGACCCATTAAAAAATCATATTTGAAGATGTTTAATAAACAAGTTAGTGACATTTCTGTAATTAACTTAGGTACTTAACTTTGCCAACTCAAATACAGAGAAGAGTCCACCAGTCTTAATTGGTTGATACGCCTTATTAACTGCACAATTCATGCTTTAACTTGAGATTGAGATCAGAACAAAAGAATTTACACTTGTCTTTTCTTTTTTAGAAAAAGTGAAATGTTTTTACTTTGCTAAATATAACATTTTAAAGCCTCTTCTTTGTGGAGATGCTTTACAGTGCAAGGGGAAAAAAATAAGTCCCACATAGCTCACTTATGAATAATCATCAGTTCTCATTCATTTCTTGGTTTCACTCTCCTCTCCATCTTCAAGCTAAAGTACAGTCATGCCATCTAATTTGCCTTAGATCTATTTATTGTCTGTCTTATGCACAGACTCAATCCTTGCACTGATACAGGTCTGCAAAATATTGTTTAAAAAAAAAAGAAAAAGGATGTTTGTGAGTGAGAGATGACTTGGCACTGGGTGAGCATCTTATGGCTGCCCTCGGCCTCACCTGGGGGGGAGTCTCCAGGTTGCTCACAGTCTAGAAGGCCCCAAAGATCAATGGTAGCAAGATGATAGCCCTCATTACTGAGCAGTCACCTTAAATCTCGAACAAAGGGGTCATCCTACTAGGAGCAACTAATGCGCCTCTTTAGATCTGGACATTAACGAAAGCCTGTCCACTTACTGGCAGCCAGGACTGAGAGATCCCTATGTCCACTGAAAATCAGACAGGAATAATGCCAACCTGCGTTCTGGGCCCAAATCTTCACACCCAAAGGAAGACACATTGGGGGTTTGTCTCAAACCCCAGGACTAAATACAGATATTGACGTTTATCCCATGAACACGGACAGTGCAACTAACATCAAGCTACAAAGGCCAAGAAGAGAGTATGTTTATTAGCTTCTGAGAACTGGAAATGGCACTCTGGTTGGAAGAATTGTGGCTAAGATCATACAAGTGGTAAGTAATAGAGTGAAGATTTTAATTTTAGTCTCTATGACACCAAATTGGAGTCCTTTCCCCCTTGCCACAATCTAAGTCAAAGGCAAATGGGTATGGGGCCTGGGGCAAGTTAGCTTCGTGCTGAGCCAGTGCCTACAGGTCTCAGCTCCTTTGAAATAGTACCAAATGTCACTCTTTTCTCCCCAGAAAGAAAGAGTTGGAAAGCAGCCTCCCCTGCAAGGTTGACAATCTTCTCAGTGCTTCATTCTTGGCTGGAAGAAGCAATGGGAATAAAAACCTCCTCTTAAGAGATCTAGATCCTAACTCCGGCTCCATTACCAGCCAAGTGACCTGAGCAAGACATTTCAACTACCTGGGCCTCAGCATCTTATTTATAAATCAGTGATATTCATTGGTATCCTATACACTTTTCAGTGATAATATATTTAAAAGCCAATGTCTGGAAAGGGCAGTTCTGAATCAAATAGGATCAAATACATGTGATCTCCTTGTTCAAGTCCCAGCCCCATCAAGATCCCTGTGTGGCCGCAGGGAAACCATCTCCCCTCCCTGGGCCTCAGACTTTTCAACTGTGTAATAGAAAGGGTGATCCAAACAGCTTTGGGGACTCATTTATCTCTGCTGGCTTATGGCTCTTACTCTCTGCTGGGTCTTGGTTTCTTGGCAAAAGCCGGCACATTTTGCCCATTCAGCCCACAGAGACGTGGACACCCTCAAAGAAGAGATTGGACAAGTTCCCCCACCGGACCTGTCAGCGCACAGAGAAGGAAGGTCATATCAGATTCACTGCGCTACCCTATTTTGCTGGCTAAGGGTACCACTTTGGTCTATCTGATCAACCAGTGTGATGTAATGCTTACCAGAGACCACAGACTTTGCTTGGGGATCAGGGAACAAACACAGGCCTGTGGATTCCAACATCCAATAACCAGAGTTTGAGAGGTATCGGATGGATTGGGGCTGTCCTTTAAATAGCATTGGCAGTAAAAATATCAGATATCCACTAGGCTGCAAGCCTGGGTCATCCTTGAAACAGCTAACTCTCTCCACCAGAAAGAATAAGATTGCAAAAGACACAGGTTTTAGGAGCAGGCAGACGTGGATTTGAATGATAGCTCTCCCACATATTAGGTGTGTGACCTTGTGTAAAACTCTCAGCCTGGCCACCTGGCAGCTTCTCCATCTGCCATGACATGGTGTTTGGGAAAGCAGAGCTCATTATTTGTTTGTTTGTTTAAGTTGATGAAATGTGATAGGTCATCTCTATCTCTGCTCAGTCAGCCAAGTAGCTGCCTTTCTTTAGGTGAAAATTAGGTAAGTTATCCACCACTCTGGGAGGAGAAGGGAGTTATGGGACTTTTTCTGGCTTTGTTTAACAAAGCTAATGCCATCTGATACCCTTGGTTAGTAGAGTCAATGAATGAGAAAGCAGTGGGCAAATTTTCACAAGGGCCAAGGAACCTTCTGAGAAGAGGCTAGATCTTAGCTCTTCTTTTGAGATTTTCTGGAAGAGTGAGATAGCTACTGCAGTCCACTGTCAGAAAGGCTGAGGAATCTAGGTAAGAGGTAGCTTGTGAGGGAAAGGTGGGATTTTGCCACACATGTGGCCAAGGATGGATGAAAGCCCCTGCAGACCTGGAAGGTGACATTTAGTTACAGTGACTATGTAAGTAGAAACTTCAAGAGCTGGGAGCATGGGGGCAGAGCAGGCCTCCAGCCACTAAGGGTATGATGGAAACCGTCGAGAGGGATGCGTCAGTCTGTCCAGGACCAGTTTTCCACTGATAGCTACTATGATGCTGACCAGGTTCCAGCTCTGTCTTCATCTGGCATTTGGAGGCAGGACTGATCCCTTCGGTCTAAGACCTGAAGATCTTTGATATGCTGGTGGACAACTGGAGGTGGATTAGGGGTCGGCCTTGAAAAGAGATTTTAAAACTTCCTGCTAAGCTTAACAGATGGGGCTTGGAAGATTAAATGGGAAAATTAGGTATATTTGACTGTATCCACTCCCAAGCTGAAATGGTCCTACCAGTCACACGTATAATGGGGTTGCAATAATACAATACAATAACACAATAATACAGTGCCTGTACAAGTGTCCTAGAAAAATTTGCCAGTGTAGCATCGGGTTTGCCAGAGTGCCTGGCACAGTACAGGTCCTCAGTCAGCACCCAGGGCAGTAGGCTCCAGAATGACTCTAGGTGGCAAGAAGGGGTTAAAGAGCAATCATTTCAACAGTGTTTCTAGAAAACTCTCTTTCAGTATTGTGCTGGGGTAGGAGTAGGGTACGTTGGGAGGAGATGAAAGAACATTCCTGGGCCTCCAGAGATCCCAGTACTGGGGAACAAAACTCACACTGGGCCATGGCTCTGAGAAAGAACAGATGACTGTGAGCTCCATCAGTTCCAAGGGCCTGGCCTCTGCGGCATGTTACAACAAAGCTGCCCTTCCAGGGGAGAGGGCAAAGATGTTTGCGTAAGTCATACACCTGCTCCCATCAGCCAGGCTTACTGTCAAGACACCTTTAAGAATAAGGTAAACAGGGATACCAGAGGAACCCTGGGTGCAGCCAGGTTATGGCCTTACGGAAACAGGATGGGCTCCAGGCAGCTTTGGAAGATGGCTTCCATGCAGGCTGCTTGGCAACAGGGCTTCCTCTGCCTTGGCTTCTCTTCCTCTTGTTAAAACCAGATCACTTTGCCCTCCGCCAGTAAGTATATCCCTTCTCTGCCTCATTTCTTTGCTTACTCACCCACATGTCAGCCTTTCCGCTATTGAGAGGCGCCTTTGTGTTCCCCTGGGTCTTCTCCTCTGCAGATGTCCTTCCTCCTGGTGCGGAATATCCCCAGGGGGCTTGTGCTTCCAGAGCATCCCAGACCGTCCCTGCTGAGAGAGGGGGCCTGGGTCACGGCAGCAGCCAACGGCCTCAGCCTTGGCTCATCTACAACAGCAACTGTGAAAAAAAAGGTCTGTGGTTCTTTGTACCTTGATCTTCTCAGCTGTAAAATGGAGATAATGACACAGGCTGCCTGCCTCAAAGCCAGGGTCTAAAGGAGGTTGCCTCTGGCTGGAGGGCTATGGAGCTCTGTGCTTGCGGGAATGGTGATGTGACATGTTTATGGAGCTAGCTCCTTTTTCCAAGGTCTTTTCTTTTTGAGCCTCACCGTGACTCATAGGATCTGTTTTACCTCCTTGGAGTGAATTTGACTTAGAAACCTTCCCATGGTTAGCAGATGCATCCCTGTGATTAGGGACAAAGGAAGGTCTTGGGATGACCCCTAAGGGTGATGCAGTTGAGTCTCAGGTCACATGGCTTGGCCAAGATCACAGCGGTAGTAGCTGGCCGAAGACAGGGAACAAGCAAGATAAGCTTTCCCAAAGGCATGTCGGTCAGGAGAAACTGCCCTCACCCAGGAAGTGCAGCAAAGAGGCCCAATACACAGACTGGGGCTCACATGCACCTGGCTTTGATTCTTGGGTCTGCCCCGACCCTCTGGGCGCTTCGCGACGAGCTACTTAACCTGGCAGAGTCTCAGTTTCCCTCCTTGCCTGCCAGTGGCTGTTGGGATGATCAGACACGATCGGGGAGTAAAATGGCATCACACGAACAACTGATAACGGTGGGCATTACTACCACCTGCAGGTGAATCCGGGAAACCGAGACCAGGGATGGAGAGATGACCTGCCCAGGCCCCTGCGGGGCTCCACGGATGCCTACAGAGCGCTCTCGCCCCTTTCCGGGAGGGCGTTCTCTCTCCCCGACCCAGGGACCCGGATCGCCCCTAGATGGTGCTGGCGCACCGGGCAGCGCCGCGGAGCGCCCCGCCCGCAGTCGGCTTCGCGGCGGCCGCAGACGGTGGGCAGACGGTGGGCCGGGACAAAGGAAGGCCCTGCGGGCGCGCGGCGACCCGGCGGCCCGCAAGGACCCCTACCATGCGGATCTGCCGCTTCCCCGCAGAGGGAGCCGCTGCCCGCGCGGGGCCGAGCCGAGGGCCTGCCCACCCGCGCCGCCCCCACCCCTGCGGGGGAAGCAGGTGGCCTGAGCTCGCCAGGGCGTCTGGGGAGCTGGGCCGTGGGCGCCTGCTTCACACAAGGCCTTGGCGTTGGTGGGGTTTTAGAGAGCCACTTCGTGCCACTTGCCAACCCAGGTTCCTCTAGCGGTCATTCCTTCACTAATTTTTAATTCACCGATTTGGGGCTACAAGAGGCAAGACTAGGGACTACTGGGAAGAGGCCATGCCCGTTAGCCGCTGTGAGCTCCAGGCTCACCACCTGTAAAGTGGGGGTGCAGATGCCTGCCCCGTCTTGGCTCGTGCTCCCGCCCACAGGCAGTGCTGGGGACGGATGAGACACAGCCCTGCCGGGATGGGATGGGCCAAAGGCGGACGGCGCTTAAAGGACGTCTGCCCAGAGGGTGAGAGGACCATGGGAGTACAAGGCTGGTGGAAATGCCCTAAAACCGCATGGCAGCTTCGAGCATTGTTACTGCCTCTAAATGCGGCAGTGAGCTCGGGGTTAAAAGCCCCTTTCATGACTCACGTTATTTTAAGCTGCGTTACAGGGTTGGGATTCTCAGCTCTCCACTCTACCACTTGTCTCAGGCAAAGCTGTCTTGGATGCTGGTTAAAAGAGCACCCCAGAGCCAGACTGGATTTGAACTCCAGCCCTACCCTGCCTGATCATTTCACCTCCCAAGGCTCCATTCTCCCCGTTGTGAAAGTGGAAGTTCTAAAAAGCCACCCTGCCCGAGGACCAGCAGCCTTTTAGTAAAAATGCGTTGTTCTATCTCTAGTTGCGCAGTGATGCCCCAGAGAGACTTGGGACTCAGGAAACATGAATCTTAGCCCTACTTTGTTGACGCGTCTTGGGAAAGTCTCTTCTCCTAACAAGACAAGTTACCCATCAGTGCAAGCTGGATAGAGGGAGCAGGAGACCACCTGGTGGCCGGTGGCCCCTCTGCCACCCCCAGCCTGTTTCTCACAGAGCTCTTGGCCCAGTCTGTAAGGCAGCAGACAGTGTGACAATCAAGGGCATGAACTCTGTAGCTGGACTGCTCTTGATGTACAAGAAATTCCAGTTGTACCATGGTCTAGATGTGTGACCTGGTGGGTGACCTTGGGCAAATTACCTGTGCCTCAGTTTCCGTACCTGAAAAATGGGGCTGATGATGATAACAGTGACGATTATAGCATAAAGTTTGGTTAGAATTGGCTAGGCCATGGTTACAGAGAAACTCAAATATGCATTAACTCAACATAAAATGTTCATTTCTCATTCACAAAATAGTGCCAGGTAGTTTCAGGTGACAAGGATTCTGTCCTAGTCCTTCAGACGACTGGCTGACAGCCGTTCTGCCAACTGTAACATCTGGTTTCCAAAGAGCCTGTGAAGGAGAAGAGCATGATGGGGAGCCCATAGGAGCTCCATGGCCTGGCCTGGAAGGCACGTGGCCCTTCCACTTGCACAGGCCAACGCCAACAGCCATGGC
Organism: Smutsia gigantea; assembly: GCA_032199065.1. Lineage (NCBI taxonomy): Eukaryota > Metazoa > Chordata > Mammalia > Pholidota > Manidae > Smutsia > Smutsia gigantea. Next base: position 32,361 of record JAVSCE010022629.1, on the reverse strand, counting down.
ACACCTAACCTGGGAGATGAGAAATGCAGTCTTGGCTGTGTGCCCAGGAAGGAGAATGGATTGCAGAAACCAGCCAGCTGTCTCTGTTACAATGCCCTATGTTGTAGGGTGTCTTGAGGATGACATTAGTTTAACATATGCGAATACTTAGTGCCTGGCACCTGGTCAACTCTACATAAATATTTGCTGTTATTACTTTTATTGTTATGCTTATCACTCAAGGTTGAAGGTACAATTGGGAAAGCTCTGCCAGACTTTCCAGCCACCACTGCAGAGGACTAGTGAGGAGTCTTCTGGGTGCCCTCCCTTGTCTCGGCAACGCGGGCTTCTCTAATAGCTTTGATTTCCATGCTGATAGGGACGCTTCCTGGAAAGGAGTCTTGCCAGAGGTTCTTCAAGTCATTTGGATGCTTTGAGAAGAGCCTCCAGCAGGGCCGACTCTGTCCCACACCTTTATATGCAGTGCAGACCACAGGGCACGGATGGTACTGAGAAGGAAGGCCAGCTAATCAGATCTGTCAGATGTTAGTTGTTAAACAATTACTTGACATAGTGCCTCTCAGTTTGCTTATATGCAAAATGGAGTCAGGTAATGCTAATGGCTGCAAAGTGCTCTTTAAGGGTGAAAGGAAATGGCATGAAGCACGAGCACTGAGTAAGGCGTAGAGTATTCTCTTAACCAACAGTAGCAATTTTTGATTGAGCAGTCTTGTGTTGACATGTTGTAGACTCTGCATTTATAGAGTGCTTAGTGTGTACCCAGACAGAGGTAAAGTGAATTGGTGTGTGTGGGCTGTCAGGATTCTAGCCTTAAAAATGACCAGCAGCTCTGGCACAGAATCTCACTCCCAGGACACCCAAACCTTCAGAGGAGAAAGTTCCAGGCTACTTTCTCCTTTCTGAGCTGTATGCTCTGGTTCCAACTACATGCCATGTTTCTACCCTACTAAGAGTCCTCAGTGTCAAAGACAACTGTCAGAAGTTTTTATTTGGAAATAAATGAATAACTATGTGAGGATGTCAATAGAAAGCATTGGAATGAAATAGAGTACTTTAATATAATCTGATAACATTATGGATGCTGGGAATTGTCCCCAAGTCACTTAACTAGAATACCTACTTGGGGCCCAATGTCACAAACAGTGACATTGTGTCTAAGTATCCATTTTCCTATCAGTCGATTGATGATTCCAAGAGTCAGTGGTATGTTGGTGAATATTTACCAATCAGCTCTCTAGGGTGAAACATTAAAATACATATATATATGTATACACACATACACATATAAAGTATACATATATGTTTGCACATAAGTTGATTATAAATTCTGCTAATGTAAAGTACATGTAGTACACAATTTAAAAATGATAACAGAATATATAACATTCTTTATTGTAAATTCTATATAGCCAATTGATTCTCACAGAATGCTTTCATTGATTTTTGCCAAATTCATGTATCTGTTGCCAACCTATGATAGCTATTGAACAGAGCACACGGTTTAGATATGGATGTTAGCTAACATTTTCATTTTAATTAACAAGTACGATAAAAGTGAAATAATGGAAACGTGTGTTGTAATATCGCTTGTTTGTCAATGACATGAGCAACTTCTTTGCTGGTTCAGATAATTATTTTTGAATACTAAAATAATATTCCTCAGTATTTTTGTGTGTTATTCACAGTGTAATGGCTACAGACATGGCATAACTTTAAGTTTAATTTGCATTATCAACATTTACCCATCAGTCTCTTACATCTAGATAATCAACAAATTGGCAAATCAAGCCTTACTTGTGATGTTTGCAGATTTCCATGATGTAAATGCTTCCAACCATAGTAAATTTAGAACTACCAAGATAACTTTACTGAACACGGAGTTACAAAGATATGTGCACACCATTATATAATATTTTCATCGTATAGATATAATGGATGTAAGTAATCTTAAAAGCATAGGTAATGTTAACATGTAGTAAAATAATTACGAGGTGATGATTTTGAGTGTTTTATACTGCTGTTTTCATTATGATTTATTTAATTAAGTTATATCATTTTATGTTTAATAATCAGCTTGCAAAATTTTGGAAAATTTACCCATCAGTTCACAAGCTGGCTTGAGCACCACTGTCAAGAGTCTAATTTATTTTCACTGGAAATTGGGTAAAAAATGTACTATTTCTTCATATTATTCAGTAAAGGATAAGGAAACAGAGACAGAGAAAGCAGAGTTTATGGAGAGGTTCAATTTCAACCGAACAGACACCATTTGTGCCAACAGAAACTATCCGTGTGGGCACCAAACCCTTTGAAAATTCTGCCTAAACAGAAGTTCATTCTCTGTCCCAATTTTGCTTTGCCCAGACGTGTATAATAGCTCAGCCTCCAGCTATGGCTGGGTATTCAGTTTTCCCATTCACCCACATGGAGTACTGGCTGAAAGGCAGAATGTCAGCAGGGAGAAGTGTATGTTTCCTTCCCATCCACTTACACCACATCCTATCTCCTGGCTCATCCATTCCCATATTCCTAGTGCTAAGAGCAACAGGCCTGTCTGTGTCCTTTATCTGTGGATGTCTATGGCTGTGCCTCTCTATTCAAATAAAGGTAACAGGGCATTCTGTTGCCCAAACTCCAGGCAAATGTGAGTGAGAAGTCATGGGCAGGGAAGAAGGCCTAGCCTAGTCTCCCCACCTGGTTTCCCTCTGAGTTTCCTCATAGTCATCCTTCTAGGGCCCCAGTCTTAGGATTCCACATCTCACACTTTAGGGTTGAACAGGAAAGCAATGGAAGAATCATCTCATGGGGAAAAGAAAAAAGACCGAAAGAGGCCAGCTGACTCTCCCTCCTATTCCTTTGTTGTGGGTGGTTGTCCCGCTGTACTTCAGTTTCCCTGTGTGCTACTACTGTGGAGAGATGGAAAGGACTTTGGGGAACACAATCCAACACTCCTGGCAGATGAGCAAAGCCAGACCCACTGAGGGAAAGCCACTTGTCCAAGGTCATGCAGCAAGGCAGGAGGAGCCGGGATTTGCCCCGCCCCCTCTGGCTTTGGCAAGGTCCAGCCCAGAACACTCCCCAAATGGCTTCTAGGCCTTGCAGAGTTGAGGGCAAGCAAAATTCTTCAGAGTCGACAGCTTAAACATTTGGGGATTTTTCTTCTCCTTTGACTTTCTTCCACTTCTGGGTGTGCCTCTGTTACAACCTCCTATCATATCTGTCACCCACCTACAGCTCACTGGACTCTGCCCCCATCAGTGACATGAGCCATGCCCCAGTAAATCTCAGCTACAGTAGAGAGCCGGGTGTAGGCTCCACTCACTGGGATTTTAACCCCTGCTCAGCCTAGCTGTGCAACTTAACCAAGTTGTTTATTCTTTGTCTTCAAGCTCCAATGTCCATAACTGTAGAATGGGGATGACAATACCTATTTACAGAGCCTATTTGCTGAACATTTAATGCCACGAGGTATATAGACTACCTAATACTATGCCTGAGACCTGGGAGGACAAAAATAGATACAGCTTACTATGATCCTTGTATAAGGCTACAAGGTGCTGTGTGTGCTGAGAGCCTGACAGAAAGAACCCAATAAAAGGAACTGAACAAATGAAGTGATTAAGTAGTGAACACATTACCAAACCTCTGTATTTTCCTTCCAAATGTGTCTTGTGTCTTTTTCCTTCTTCACCATCCCTACTGGGACCATCTTCTAGGCCCAAACAATTTCTTACCCAAACTACTACAGTGAACTCCTGCCTAGTGTCCGGCCTACAGCCTTTTCCTGTTCTAATATGTCTTGTACACACACCTGAATTAGTCTTCCTACAGCTTAGTTCAAGGTTAAGGTCTGTGTCTTAGCCAGCATCTCTATGATTTCCAAACATGTTCAGTAAACAGCTGATTAATTAAAAATACAAAGTGCATATATCTTTGTAGATGAAATAAACAGTGTGTATATTTTTATCCTCTTCTTCTCTCCTTTTCCTTTATTCCTTCAAGCTCTTCCTATAACTTCTTATATACCATCTTCAGCATTATTAAAAGTTCAGAAAGTTTATGCTAACAATAATAATTGTATTTCTGGTACTGTACTAAGCCTGGTACAGGAATTATCTCATTTAATAATTATAGCAACCCTGTAAGGCAAGATAGGAGGATAAGTCACCATGTGTGTTCTGGACATGTAAACACTCTTTACAAAGGTTCACTTAAAAACTGGGCAACAGTGGCAAATACATGCTTAATCTTATTTGGGGCCCTGAAAACATCCACTCGGATGTGGGAAAGTGGGGCAGGGATGGGCAAGAACTTCGCTTTATGGATATCCTCTCTGTAGCTGAGTTACACTGAGCAAGAATGTTCACACCGGATTACATTAGCAGCTCATGGTTGATAAAATTTACCAGCACTCACCAACTCACTGTTTCACTGAACTACAAGTTTCTTGAGGCTGGAAAGATAGATTTTGTGGTTATTACTTGCACTGCAAAGTAATATGGACATGGGAGGCCTCAACAACTTTGGTTGAAAATGTAAGAGAAATTAAGCCAGTATTAGGATGCCCATTTTATAGATGAAAGAAACTGAGTCTCATGCAGGTGAAACTCCACAGGTAGGATGAGACCATAGGCCTCCTGAAGGCTAATGGGTTCTGTACAGTTCTTTAAACTTACTGGTTATGGGCTCTTGGGGGAATCTGCTAATAATTTTGGAAATCATTTGGAAAAATATGACACAACTTTGAATGTAATTCCATGGGCCTCCAGAAGACTCCTACAGGTGCACAATTCATTCATTCGGCAAACATTTATTGAGTGCTTTTATATGCCAGGCACTGTTCTAAGCTCTGGGAATGTGGTGGTAAAAAGCAGAAGGTCAGCACTTAAAAGACTAACATTTTAGACGCTGGTGTGTAGAGAAAGACAGCAAATAAATACATAAAGTATTCGCTAATGATAAGTGCCAGAAAAAAAAATGAACCAGTGTAAGAAAGATGGAGAGTTCCATAAAGGTGCTATTCTCTATAGAGAGGTCAGAAGAGTGTTCTCTGATGAGGTGACTTTTGAGCAAGATTAGAAAGAAAACAGGAGCAAGATTCAAAGAGGGTATCTTGGAGAAAAGAATTCCAGGCAGAGGAAAATTTAAGTTCAAAGGCTCAGTGCAAGGTGCTTGGCTCTATGGAGTCCAGTGTAGCTGGAATCTAAGCAGCAGGGAGAGTAGTAGGATACAGGGGCCAGATCACACGGGGCTTTGAGGGCCTTTATTGAGGCCGTGATCTTTACTGTGAGCAACGTGGAAGGCCACGGGAAGGCCTCCAGACACTGAGTGCCTTTGCCCACACCAATGCCAGGGAGCTATTTGTGACTTGACTATGTAGCAGCAACTAGGATTGACAATTGTCCTACTTGTGCCTTAGCATATTTTCTTCTTTGTGTTGTCTTCTACATCTAGATTCAAATACTCCTGCCCAGCTGTCAGCAGTCCCAGTAATCTGACATGCGGGCTGTATAATACATTGTCCTAATGGCTGCTCTACTGAACCTGACCAGTCGTCCCACCCAAGGCCTTTGCTTGAGTGGTCTCCATCAGCTAGAACCTTCTCTTCCCCTTTCCTGATCTTGGTCCTCCCAGGGTGTAAGGGATGGCCCAAGTCCCTCCTCCCTTCCCATCTTTTCTAGACCAGCATGGCACCTGACCTCTCCTCCCTCCACTAAGGACCTATAAGTTGGGTGCTACCTTGCACACTGACCATTTTAGCTGTGTCAGCATTTCTCTTTGCTGCATGAAGAGTCCAATCTTTGGTTCTTCATTGTACATGTGCACAATGTGAGGTACATGATAACATTTTATTGAATCTTGCCTGTTTACGGCTTGAGGTAATGTCCCATTTCTCTGGCATCATGGCCTTGTCCCGATAACTGAAGTTGAGCCTGTCAAACATCAAACAAGTAGAGTAAGCTCTTTTTAATAGACATCTTTCTGAAATGTATTTGACATTTCCAGAAATTCTGAATTCCCATCTGCCACACAGAACTATGTAATTTCAAAATCACTCAGAGATGTCATTCTAAAGACCCATTAATGTGCTGAGCAGTGCTTCAGTTCAGTATCTGGTTTTAAGTCTTCCTGTCTCCTCTTCAGTGTCATGCAGTGTCACCTGTGATTTTGCTCAGGGTTTGTGTATCATCTCGCCTGAGTGCCTTCTCCAACCATTCCCTTCCAGGATACTACTGTGTTTCTTTTACTAAGGGCCGGAAAGCTAGATCCCTAGCCAGCTCCAGGAAATACTCCCTGCATACACTCATTGCCAGGCTCCATCCTAAGGCACAGGGCAAATAAAGCATGACACTGACCCCAACAAGCTTAAACCCTTAACAAGCTTAGCAGTAATACAGAACAAAGGCATGCATGTGTTAGAGCGATAGCATCAGAAGTGGAGCAACAAACTTTGCTGGCAGTAGAAGGCTGCGGTACCTGCTTAGAGTGGTGAGATTTTGAGCTAAGCTAAAAAATGTATAGAGGTTCACCAGCAAGAATAGACAAGGAAGACGGTTCCTAGCAGAGGAAACGGAGTAATTGATGGAAAACAAGAATCTAGACTCTATAAAGCTTTGAAGAGGTATGAGAAACAGTGCACATAATCTTCAGTGCCGGGCGTTCTCGCAGCTCATGCAGGTACCCAGGGAACTGTTTTGGTGAAATCAGAATCAAAGGTCCTGAATGAGTCAGATTTCTGGGAAATGGACCTGTGGATAAATGGGGCCTCATTCTGGCTTGGGATGTTGGCTATCTGAAAGGACCTTGGCCATCGCTGTGGTAAAGAACAAATTTTTCTAAAAGCATGCAAATGCAATGGTCCTTCTAAAATCAATTAACACTAGCCAGCTGCAAGAAGAAAATAATAGGCAAGAGTATTTCATGATATTCTAGGATTCAGAGTTAGAAGTCTCATAGAACTGATCTGTTTTGCCCTTTTTACTGATTATTTGGTGATTAATTGAAAATGGAGATGGTTTAAGAGACTTGCCTAAACCGGTACAGCTGGGGGTAAAGCAAGGACTAGATTTTTAGGTCTCCTGATGCCCAGCCTCTGTGGTTATTCTACTGCAAAAATGTGCCTTTTAACTCAGTTATTGTGCTCATTACTTAATTTAACAAACATTTGTTGAGTGTGTGGGGCTCAGTAAATATTTGAGTTGAACTAGGAATTGGAAATGGAGACCAGAGGCAAGGAGATCATATAATCTTTGGTGGATGGGTTCTGGATTGAGTTCCCAGTAGCATAAGGGTGTGTTGTGCCTTTTGAACTCTCAATTAATTTGCCTCTTAAACAGCCTTGAACACTTCCAAAGGTGTTACTTAACTAGGCCCCTAGAAATACTTATTTGCACCCACTAGATGCTGGTGATATAGTAATAGACAGACTCACAAAGTCCTTGTCTTCATAGAACTTATATTTATTGGGGAGAGACATACATACAAACACAACATGCATATTTTATTGCCTAGTATATCAGGATACTGGTAGATGCTGTGAAGAAAAATAAATCAAGAAAAAGAGAGAGTGATAGGGAGTCCCGTTCTAGATAAAATGATCAGGGGAGGTCTCCCTGAGGAGGTGACATCTGGATAGACATGTAAACGAAGAGAGGGCATGGCCCATGCAGCTATGAGGGAGAGGAGCATGTTTACTGGTCTGAAGGAAAGTGCAAAGGCCCTGAGAGGGAAGCTTGATTGCTCTGTTTCAAAAATAGTAAGACACTGTGTGGCTGAGGAGAACAAGCTAGGGGGAGAGCTCAGAAGAGGGTGTCAGACAGGGGCTGGGACCAGGTCATAGAGAACCACAGCCCATAATGAAAGAATAAAGGACGGAGAAGAAAAATCTCTGGATCGGGGAACCAAAGCTTCTGGTTTCTTTAGAATTTACCCTGTCCCTGACTTCCTGAAGGACTCTGGGCCTCTAATTTCCCCTCTGGGAGCTCAACCTTCCTATTTGTCAGGTAATGGAACTGGAGGTGATGACTAAGGACCTCCCAGTTCTGTTGTCTGTGGACCTTGCTTATGAGTTTCAGATTTACCCATGGGACAGAGAGTGGACCGCCCAGATGGGCACAGAGCCTTTGGGGTGCATATGTCCAGGAGCTGCACCAGGGAGCTCTGTGTTCCTGAACTTCCCAGTTGTCTCTCTATGGGCAATCAAAGGGGACTGAAGTTTCAGGCATTTCAAGATGACCAAGTTTTTGTGTCCATAAGCCTTCTTTATCAGTTTGAATGGGACTTTCAATGAATCTCATCTATAAACTGAAGCCACAGAAATGATACGGGCCATAAGCAAACACAACTCATCTTCGTGGGAAGTGACTATACACCTCCTTTTTATATAATGGTCAGAATCACATCTTTTACAAGTTGTGCATCCTTCCGTGAAGACTTTCTTCTTCTAATGATCGGCTGTCACTCTGTCTTTGTAAAGTAGGTACTGGAATTATTTTTACAGCTTTCACTTAACAGGCTTACTCTTTGCAAAGACCCACTTGAGGAATGCAAGCATCTTTAGAGAGGGAAGTGACAGCTGTCTCTGACATATTAAATAGATCTCTTTCTTACCTGTCCTGTTAATCATATGAAATATCAGACTCCACTTTCCTATGACAGTGGTTTAGATTTGTGCTGCAATGTTGTAGAGAGCACAGCTGGTGAGCCCCTTGGGAGGTACACAAAGCCAGACAGGGGTTATGTTTAAAGGCTTTTTAACAGCACCATCTAAAGATAAAAATGCTGCCTCTGGAGGTTACAAGATTCTTGTTACTGGAGATGATCAAGAAAAGACCATTAGGCAGAATATTTCAGACAGAAGGTATGTGTCAGTTGGAGAACTGAACAAGCTGCCTTCAAAAAGCCCTTCCCACTCTGAGATCTCCCCATTAGCATAATCTTCCCTTAATCGGAATTTTCTGTTATACAAGGGCAGATCAGAAGATTGTCAGTGCCATTTTAATCACCGTGTGCCTTTGCCAGTGAGATAAGACCAGCAAGGTCTGATTACAAGTATGTGTAGCCCCAGAAATGGGTTTGGAGTTGTGTGCAGTGGTTTAGAGGGTCCTATTACCCACGGGGAGAAGTGTGTAGGTGTGCACCTGTGTGTGTGTGTGTGCACAAGCATGTGTGTGTGCATGTAGCTGACTCCACCTGTACTGCTTCCCTGTGCTGCACTCTTTCTCTTCTAGGTGTTATTTTCTAATTTTTTAAATCACAGGTTTAAACTGGTGTCAGGAGTTCATACTCAGAAATGGTTTTGGTATTACATTTTAGGTGTTAATCCAAGCATAGCATTACTTTGGGGTTTTACAATAGATCCCATATTTTAAGATTTCCTTTCCTCACGATAAACCAATGACAAGACAATGAGAAGATGACAAAAGCCTTATGTAATCCTTTCAAATATTAACAGGACCTTTTAAATTGTCAGGGGTTTCTGGGTCATGATGCAAATCCAAACATACTTATTTACCTCCTCTTTCTTTCCAATTTCCACTAAAATAACAGAAAAATAAAGACAGAGCATAAAATTCTAGTGATGTAGAGAACAGAAACTGGGACACCAGCATACAGGACATTTAACAAATTTCTAAAAGTTCTAAAAGAGGACAAGTAGATGAAATCAAATGAATGGTTACCCCAGAGTGGAGAACATGGATGACCAGAAACAAAGAAGAGAAGGTTACAGCAGTGGTCAACCTGTGTTAATCAACAAAGTTCTAAACAGGTTCCCAATCTGAAGTCTGCGGGCATGGACAGCCAAGAATTAAGTGGATCTCTGCTATTTAATTAAAAAAGGAAAAAAAAAAAACCCTTCAAGGACTATCGGAACTACTTAATCTTCTCTCCCTAGACAGAGCAACCTGCAGTTTCTTGGTTTAGGCAGAGAACACTCCGTTCTATAGAAACTGAACTGCTAAGGGAAGTTTTAGGTGCCTGGTGTTGGAGTTGGCCTCACGGTAATACCCTTCTTATTTGACAGGTTGGTGAGGAGTAGAAAGGTGCAGACCAGGCATCTGCTCACAAAATCCAATCTACACCCTGCCAGTCAGCACAACAAGTACCCTCACATACAGTTTACCATCAGCCCTCCCATTCAGGAGAAAGGCTTGCTGGGCAAGCAAGCTCAAATAGCATTGGAAGAAACTCATGACAGCTATCTGTACCAGATCAGCAATTCTAAATTCACATGTATGAATGGGCACCTAAGATTTGCCCTGCAGTTGGGGGGGGGACAAGATAAATGAAAATAACATCTTCTAAAGAAGAAACAGAGTTAATCCAGGGAAAAAAGAGAATGTAAAAATGGAATGATTGTTGTTAGAGTTAGGTAATATTACAACTTATTTTAAAAATTGGAATGACTTAAAGAAAAATATGCAGAAAATTAGAAAAAAAAATTGAAATGTGTAAAAAATCACAATTGGCCAAAACAGTCGGTATGCAGTCTGAAAGATGAAATTGGGGACATGAGAACAAAAATTTCAGAAAGTAAATGCAAGAGAAAAATTAAAAGACCAATTCAGGATATCCACAATCCAACTAAAAGATGTTGCATGAAAAAAAAAAGCTATCAAATAAACAATACAATGAAAATTTCCAGAGCTGAAGACCACCAATCTTTAAGTTGCAAGGACCACTAAAAGCCAGAAATGAATGAAACATGACCCACATGTCAATGCACACATCCCTGTGTAAGTTCAGCATGTTAAGAATAAGACAAACTTACTCAGAGAAAGAAAAGAAAATGAAATAAACAAAAAACTGAAAAAATTAAGCCAAAAAGGATAATCTGATTTTCAACATCAGATTTCTTATCAACAACATTAGCTGCAACTGGAGAAGTCCTTAAACATTATGGAATAAAGGAATTTTCATTTATATGAAAGCTCGGAAAGTTGCTTTCTACCATTTCTGGAGGTAAAATACTTGAGGGTATATTTCAGCAGAATAATAAACATACAGACACTAAATAACAAGACATAGATTCAAGAAACAGTGAACATAGTCCAAGAACAAATGTAGGAAAAAAAACCAAGATCTCAGACTGCAAAGCAGCAGATTGGGAAAGTAATTGGTCCAAATGAGATCATTAGACAATTACTATGATTGATTAAAAATGTGGGTATGGTTGCAGATATTGCAAAGAAGATGTATTTCTTTGAAAATCAAGAAAAAAAGCAATTGGGAACACCAAGAGAAATATAAACTACATTACAAACTAAGAATCAAAGCAAACTATGGAATGATTTGGAGTATTTAATGAAGCAACAGAAAAAAAGAATCACTTTGAGTATAGTGCCTGAATCTCTTTTAATCATATAGCATCAGTGACAAAAGAGTCTATTTTCATTATTGGTCCAGATGCACTAGTTGGTTTAACAGTGAATAATTTTAATATGATCAAACATTTAAAATTTTGTTTATTGGTTTCCATGTGCAGAGTCAACATATAGAAAAAACATGAAAGAATCATAATACAAATGGAATGTAATTATTTTGGAAACCTTGATGATATAAAAGTCACTGTAGCGCTACCATACTGGACCTTGGAAAGTGTTAAATGAATGAGGGATGGGGGAGGCAATTTTCACATTCTATCCCATGAGAGAAGAGACTCCATTAATAGTTGGTGGAATAGAACTATCATTTAAAATATCCAAGTGGATAAATAAGTGAATAGAATTATAACCATGATATTTAGAATCATGGTACTAACTCCAAGAATGACAGAAATCAGAAAAGGTTAAAGATGATTACCACTGGGGACTGGACATGGGGGAGAATTACCTTTTCCTTCTATAAACTTTCTGCACCTTTAAAAAATGTTTACCATGTGCATGATTAGTTTTGAAAATGATAAGGATAATATCAAAAAATGAAATGGCCCGCTTCCAGAAAGAAGGAACATAACCTTTATTGAGCCCCTGATACATAGGAATTACATACATCAGTTACTCATCATAAAGTGAGTATAATGTCATTATCTTCTCTGAGCCTGATTTCCCTCGTTGATAAAATATTGACAATAAGTTGGTTAGACAGTTGATAAGTGTGACTGTAGAATAATAAACATATAGACACTAAAAAAGAAGACATAGATTCAAGAAACAGTGAACACAGTGTGCCATGTGTGCCTTCCCCATCTGTGCCAGGGGCTTCCTCAGTGGGGTGCTCTGCACACCCACATGCACAGATGAAAGAAACTTAGGTTCTAATCCTGCCTCTGAGACCAACTGGTTCAGGCCTTTGGACTCCTCATGTTTCACCTCAAATGTCTTCTTTTAAATGGATGTACTCAAACAGAGAAATACCTAGGACTTTGTATTTTAAATGCAGTCTCCCCCATACTTTCATCCACACTCCTCCACCCCTTACACACACTCACACAAACATACACACAGAAGTACAGACTTTAGAATTAGACTTATTAGCTTTGTAACTTTAGGCTGGCCACTCTGAGCCTACTTCATTTTGAAAGGAAGTCAGTATATACACGAATTTCTGTGTTTATGTTCATCTTCTTCTCTCTGGCCAGATGGGGGCATTGGCTCCCTTGGCATTGGTCAGCCAATAATCTCAAGCTGTGCAGTGCCTGGCATCTGGGAGAAGAGAAGCTCTAATTCAAGAGCTGAGAATCTCCTCCTGGATAATGGGATTGTAATATGAAGCGTACAGTTAACTTCTTGATCAAGCACAGAGAAAGACTGTGCTTCCCAGAAGTGGATGATTTCATAGTTCAATGATGTTAAAATGAAAATAATGCAATGCAGGTCTCAAATGGAGAAAGGAACCAAAATGGTCATCTTCTCTCACAGATAGAAAATCTTTGGAGGTAATTTTCCAATCGTGCCCAAGGTACCAGACCTTACCGGGTGGTTTGAGCCATTCTAGGAATGATGGAATAGAGAAGTTCGCTTGGGAATGCAGCCTCCCTTTTCATTGTATTTCCTCAAACAATTGTAATTTGGCCTCATGTGAAAATATCTCAAACTTATAGCTCTTAGGAGGGACATTTTTCTCTGTTCTCCTAAGCTTGGGATCTGATGAAAAAGAGAGGGCAGTAGTTGGATTTTATAGGTTTACAACCTACACCAGCTACTGAAGTAAGGGCAGCATGAAGGGCAGCTGGTCCACCCGAACTTCTCAATAAAGTGGTGAAGGTGTGTTGTAGGTGTTTGTAATAGCATGAGATGAGCCAGTTTCGCCTCTGGTCTTGGATTATTGATAGGTTGTTATCAGAACTTTCAGAGCTGTGGGAGATGAAGTTGATACTCCCCCAAATGCTTGAAATAGTTAGTGTGACTTTTCTCTTACCCCGTGCAATGGGCTTTTCTACCCACAGGCAGAGGAGTTTTATCAGCATTTGAAGTGGAGATGAACAGAACTCTGCTGCCTGAGTTATTTGGAATTGAGGTTGCTTGAAGTATTTGGAATAGTAAAAAGCTTTGGGCTTGTAAAAGTGTCTTCATCAACCTTGGGCAACATATAAAAATGGCTACTGAATTTCATACCCATAAGTTGCCAGAATTTGAAGGGATCTCTGACATCATCTAATCATGTTGACTCATTTTAAAGATGATTAAGGTTAAAGGAGGTGACATGATCTGCCCAAGTCCATAAATCCTGTATGGTTTGGGAAAGACCCCCAATCCATTCATTTATCCATGTATTTATTTAAACAACAATTGTTTATTGAGCACCTTCACAGTCCTAGTGATTGCATTAGGCTGTGGGAAAACAAATCTATGCATGTGATAGCCTTCTCCTTCCTAGAGGTTCCAGTCTGGAGGGGAGGCAGGCATGTGTCAGTCCCAGGGTAACATAACAAGGCTACCAGAGAGATGGTAGCCATGTGTTCTGGGAAACAGAGCACAGAACTCTGATTCTCCTGAGGGGCTGGAAAAGGTCTCACTAAGGACATCCGATATGAGTAGAGTCTTGCAGAATGAGAAGAAGGGGGAAGGAAACATTGCAAGTGGAAGAAACAATATGTGCAGGATGTATAGGTCAAAGCAATTAAAAAGTATTAGTAGCTAAAGTGGGGTCCCGTGGGGTATTACTATCCAAGTACTCTAGATGTGTCCTAGACTCCAAATTCTCCAGAATAAAATTGCATCATGTCTTGGATGTGGACCAGCATGGATTTCCAATTACTTCATAATGAAAATCAGAGCAGGTTTTGAATGTAATGAGAAGAGGTCATTTTTCGGGGATCTAAAGAACCCTTGCCCCAAAGAAATGCCCTGTCTACTGCAGCCTGAATCTCTGTAATGAGACCCAAACATTCAAAACCACAACTCCTTAAGGATGGGGATAAAAAGGCAAATATCCTGGAGGGTGGGATCCCAAGGACATGTAACTCCTCAAAAGAAAGTATACAATTAATATACAGTGTGTTTACATATGCAATATTTCAAACAGTAGAGTTCTGGAATCCTTCCTCTCCTTACCCTCAATGGAAGATATCTTGGTTTACAGAGGAAATTCCCTTGTGTAATGTATGAAATAGACCTCCATCTTTTTTTCCCCTAGAATACTGAAGGGAAATATCTTACTGATGTGGTATATAATCACATCGACACATAGTTGGGAAGTAGTAGCATGTAGCAATCAAGACCAGAGGCTCTGGAGGCAGGTTGCTTTGGTTTAAATGCTGGTTTGGCCACTTAGTAGTCATGTGAGTTGAAACAACTTACGAAATCTCTCTGTGTTTCCGATATAATAATATTAATCTTAGAAAGATTTTGAGGGTCTTCACTTAGGAGCTCATTTGTAGAAAGCCTGGCACACCATATTGCTCCATATTTTTTCTAATATTTTTGTCATTAACGTTACTATTTTTCACAAAGTACTGCAGTGGGGACTGGTTTTTCTTCTCAGGTCTCAATTATGGTTAAATGTGTTGACCAGTCAATATCTAGGAGATGTGGTTTTTTAATCAAGAATTATAATATTATTTGTAATTCTTTGTGGAAGAATCAGACATAGTCTTTGCATCAAGGAATTCATAATCAGATTATGTGTATTTATTGCTAGTCTTTAATCTTATAACATAATATAAGAATGGAAAATGTGGATCTTAATACCTTTATTCTGCCTTGAATATTCATTCTCCTTCCTCTATGCTTACTTAAATTCTCCCCATTTCTCAGGATTTTATGCATTTGCTAGGTATGTCAGTCAGAGTCCAATTAGCAAAACAAAATCACATGGTTATTTGAACAGGGAAAATCTAGTATAAGAAATTATTAACTATAACAAGGGATTATAGTAATGAGAGATTGGCTAATAAGAAGTAAAGAGAATACCAAAGAGTATCAGAATAGAAATAGGCAGCCACTATGCCTAGGACTGAGATAGTACAGCTAAGGAAGAGGTTCCCCAGGGCTGAGGTCCATACTTTATTGGAGAGGCCATGGCTCACAGGATAAAAGAGAAGTTGCTGTGGTGTGGAAATCTGCCCTCCATAGTGTTAGGGAAAGCTGTTCGTGGTAGGGGGTTGAGGGAGCAGGGGTTTACTAGAGCCACTTTGCTATAAAGCCCCCTGAGGCTGGTAGTGCCATGGGATGCTAGCTGCTAGGTGCACTACAGACTTTGAGCATGTTGCAAAAGCGTGATGCTATGGAAGCCACTACGCTGCAGGAGTTTGGTACTGGGGAAGCTGCATGCCCTGCAGGAGCCTGATACTAGAGAAGTCACCTGCACTGCAATAGACTGATGAGCAAGCACACTGGGACCAGAAGCAATGACTTTCCTCCTGTGAAGTCTCTCCACTGTTCCCTCTAATGACAAAGCTTAACATCCACTTTCTTGGTTGAGTAGCAAAGGAAAAATTTTGAAAGAGCTCAGCTCCATTTTCAAGAGCAGGAAGAAAGGAAATTTGGAAGTAGGAGACCATTTGACAACTAGCACAGTCCACCCCTTTGATCACTTAGCTTCCATATGCATGTCTTTATATTAATCTGATGTCTGTTTGACTATAACTTCCACCAGTGTGGTCCTAGGGTTTCCCTCTTGGACCACTTCGAACATGTCTTCTATGACATGCTGAACACAGTACTTAGGCTCTTTGATGAGCACTTCCCTTAGAATGGGCATCTCTCTGGTACTGAGATGTATCATAGTGTAGACTTCGGCTGCCAGACCATGTTGGTGGCTTTTATTAAACTTACTTCCAATTAAAACTTTGAATAATGTTGTTGTTAGACCCATACTATATGCTTTTGTGCCATTTATTTAGTGTGAGCATTCATTTGTTCAATCAACTAATATTTACTGAATGCCTGTTCTGTGAGAAGGACCACTTTCTGTACAGAGCTGTGGCACTGGCTTGGACCTTGGGTCCTTGCCAACATCTCCTGGGCCTCTTCTAAGCCTTGGAAACCTACCTCCTATCCTCTGTAAGAAATTACGTTTTTATCACTATGGGAAGTGAAGATTTTTCCTTCGCTACTCCCTGCTTACGCTTTAAAACTCCTTTGAGTAATCATGAGACATTGTTGGTTCCATTTCATCAGGTCTAAATCCAATGAGATTTATCCTTACATGGGAAAAATTGTAAGAGAGGCTGGCATAAATTGTAGAGGCCTGTTTCAATGCAAGCTTTTTCCATTTCTGCAAAGTACTGAAGAAATTTCATGGAGGAGGTAGGCACCCAGGTTTCCAGGTTGAGTGAAGAGATGCTTCATAAAGCCATTAACTGAGATAAAGAACAAGAGGGGGAGCCATCCCTGGAGAAAAGTTCAGCTTTGTACATGTTGAATTTGTGATGTCCATGGGGCCATGGACAAAAGATGAGTGGGGTTGGGCCAGAGACTTCTCACCCTAAATTCAAAATCAATGAAAGGTCCAAAAATAGGATCTCTTAGCACTGGAACAAATATGTTCCACACCCTTCTCTCACTGAAGTGGGATTTTTAGGATAACAAGGAATTATCCAGAATTCAGGGAAGAGGAGCTGTAATTCCAGGTAAAGGGTCAGAGTGGAACAGGTCAGAGGGAAGACAGGTGTTGTTGCGGAAATGTGAATGGGAAGAGATGCTGGTTGCCTCAGAGCAAAGGCCTTCATGCTCAGCTCAGGGAGACCGAAAGTCTAGCATTCAGAGAACATCTTGAGGTAACCTTATCCCTGTTATTTCTCTAGCACTGCCTACATTGTGAACTGTGAATGTGTATAGGTATTTGCCTGAATAACAAAATTCCAACACTCTGTGCTTTTATTTTGTTTTTTCAAAATTCAGACTTTATTTTAGGGAGACAGGTGTCTCTCTTTTTCTGCAAAGCAGCAACAACACAAATGGTAGGACAAATGTCCCTCTTTCATCTGGTTGATTCCATGAGGACCCACACTCACCTCCTAGCCTTTCAAATCCCCGGAGGACATCACAGGACCCTGGCTGCACGGGTGTGAGAGTGCAACCCAGCCTTGTCAACTTAGCTGCATCTACAAATGTTCAGTTATTCCCAGTTTCCTGCCCAGCTCTCTGAGATAGGAGTGGACGTTTGTGGTAATTAAAACAGTGTGAAATTTGCACTGTCAGGAAACACAGCTATTTTTTTTTTCTGCTGCTAGCCACCATGCTATTTTTAGCAATACGCTTCACCATTTATTTGCTGGGCGATGACATCAAGAAACAGATATTAAGCGAGGAAGCCAATTTACTCCACAAAAACATCCATTACCTTTATCACCAACAGAGACTGAAAAATAATCAATTAGAATGCTTCACTTGGGAATGACTAATTGAATTGTTAAGTATACAGTATTGGGGAAGTCACTCTGGGAGCCTAAATATTAATTTATAAAAAAGGCAAGACTTATTCTAAAGAAGCTGCAAATAGAAACCAGTTTGTGTATCAGGATCACATTCAGGGGGCTCAAGTTAGAAACCCAGATCTTTCATTCTGAATCTATTATACTTGAAGTTGTTCTTATTCCCTAGGAAGTGTCACACTTTCATAGAAAGTTTTTGTCATGGAACATTCATTTCTATTTCTTAAACACCCTACCGTAAGAATATCTCCTGAAAGATAATGCCCGTAACCAACCCAATGGACATGCAGTTACATGTGTGCAGGTACATACACACACCTGCTCGCACCTGTATACATGTACCCCCACACACACTATTCTCAGCTTTTGAATCTCCAGAAGGCAGGGATTATCCCATTATCCTGCAGAGAACTTGAAGCACCAATAGTGTGCTCTGGCCCAGAGCACAGAACTCTTTTCCATTATCTCATTCATTCTTTCATTCAACTTATTAAATATGTATTATATGCCGAGGACCACTTAATGCTCTTTGGACATGCAGATGTGGAAGAAATGATTGCTGTCCTCAAGGAGTTCACACTTCAGTGAGAAAGACAAGCTGAGACACTGACCATCACAACACAAGGTGATAAATGCTATCACAGGGCTGCGTGTAGGCTGCTTTGTGATCAGAGAAAGCGCTTCCTTGACATTTTAGATGTGTCTGGCAGTGAATTTGGTTCAGTGAAGAAGTATGGAAGAGGGCATTCCAGGCAGAAGCAATACCTGTTTCCAAGGATGGAAGTTAGAAAGAGCCTGGCATACTTGGAGATTATATTATGTGCAAAGTATAGAATTTGAAGTGGAATGTGGAAGAATGGAGAAACAGGGGAAAGGCTTAGTTTGATGTGGTCAGAAGCATGATCTTCCTTCGGAAAACACTGGGAAGCTTCTGAAATATTTCAAGCAGAGAAATGACCTGATGAGATTGTTCTGGGAGCTCATCCTGGCACTGGTGTCAGTGATGGTCGGGAGATTGAGGGCAGGACAGAGAACAGGCACGGTGGCTCGGGGGGGACTTGGAGGAGAAAATCAACTAGGGAACTTTTGCAAAAATATGAGAAATCCCACAGACCAGAGCCGGGTGACTGGAAGGACAGCAGGAGACCAGGACATTGGGAAGAGAGAAGTGGCCAAGCTGTGCGGCATGGAGGAGGCAGGCACCCAGGTTTCCGGGATGAGTGTAGAGGTGCTTCATAAAGCCATTGACTGAGATAAAGAACAAGAGGAGGAACCATCCTTGGAGAAAAGTTCAGCTTTGGACACATTGAATTTGTGATGTCCATGGGGCCGTGGATAAGAGATGAGTGGTAGATAAAGGCACATAAGAGTCTGGCACTAGATCAGAACTAGGGGCCCCTGCATGGCCTTCTTTGAGCCTTCTGCCAGGGTAGAAGGACCATCACTGCCTCCAGACCCTCACTTCCCATAAAATCCCCTGTCGGTGATGGGCGGGGGCAGGGGAATTCTTCCCTACTGTGATTTCTCCTTAGTTCCTTAGATTGAAGACACTTAGCCCAAGAGAGGTTACCAATACCCTAGCTGCTTCCAGGAACTCAGGGCAGAGCTGATTCTCCTTCAGACAGCCTACTTTTAGAATAAAGAGACTCTTGTGAGGAGGTTCATGTAAATAGATTAAGATACACTGCCTCAAGAGTCAAGTAGCTTTTTATAAGTGTATAATTTGTTTATGAGGATTCTAAATTTAGAATTCAGAGGATTCAGAAAATAACCTTCTCTCTTTCACTTTATTTCAACTCTTATTATCCACCTTTTCCTCTCTTAGTCACCAGGGCCGTGACCTGCTCTGGAGTGAGGTGGAAGTTCTCCCAGGCCACCCATGTCCATGGTCCTTGGCAGAGATGCTCCAGCCTCAATGGCCTCCTGGCCAAGTACCGGTCTTGGTACTAAACAAAATGACCTCCAAGAGAATCACTGTTTTATAACTCAGGGCAAGGACAACCTGTCTGTGTTTTGCATCTGCGCATTTCTACCCCAGTAATAGAGAACTAAGGTTCTTTTTTGCTAAAAAACTGAACTATGTGGGATTGGTCTTGATTTTATTTTTTAGGGTTTTTTGATCCTCCCAAAGCACTGGAAAAATACATCCATTCAAAGATGACTCCGAGTCTGGGGTCCCACCATATCCAATTTCATTGCATGTTTTTCCAGAGAGAGATTTAAAGTTCTCACTTTCTCACATCAAGAAAGCATACTTTATAAGGGAGAGGGAGAGGTTGGTTCTGAATCCAATTTCAGCATTCTGTTTTTTCTTGAAATTGAGAAGCAGGTAAAGGCAAACATTAACATAGTCATTAAATAAATTAGGCCAGGAGGGTGGAATCTGGAGACTCCCCCCCCCAACATCTCTGCTAAACAGTCACCTTTGCTCATGGCATTCTGTTTAAACATACGTTTAAAAGCAAAGCCAAGGTAGGAATTTAGAATCAGAAGGTGTATATTCCTCCAGCAATTGCAGTTCTGGAGATATATCTTTAGTAATGAACTCCAGAGTAAGAAAGGCTTTGTACACAAAGAAGTTCATCACACAGTTGTTTATGGTAGCAAAATGGAGAATTGGTAAAATATCACTGGTAAATATTGCTGGCAGAAAAATTATGACTTAGTGTCAAGGAAAGAAAGCAAGATTAAAAAAATTATTCTCCAGGCAATTTCTGAACTACAAATATTAGGATACAAGACTTGAAGGACACAGGACAAAATATTAACAGTTGCTGTTTCAGGCCGGCAGCATTATGAGTTCCAAAGCCCTCAGAAATGTTAAACATTGGAGAATCAGCATCAAGGCTGAAAAGTGAATTATTAAAAATAAAATGTGCATATTGTGAGAATTGTCAGTTTCTTCTGCTTTTGATGGAGTGGAGACAAATGGAACACTAGAAGAATGGACACTTTGTAATAGTCCCAGAACTACAGGAGATACTCAGTGAATACACACCTTTCACCATAAACTTAAGCAGCAGGTACTAGGATCTTCAGAGGGAGATGAGGGAGTTCAGTGCTGACTGATTTATCATCTAGAGCGTTGGAATATCTGTCAAGAATAGAAATGACCATAATGTAGATGCCGTGAGAAGAACACAGCCCAAGTACTTCAAGAAGAGCCCGCAAATCCACAAGTTTTGATGAACAGAAAAAATTTGGCTTGAAATCTAGGTTACAAGGAGAGTGGTGAAAATCATGCTCCGCAGTCCTTGCATCTGCCCAATGCCTCCTGCAAGGCAACACGTGTTTGCCAAACTCCTGACCCATGCCTAAAGCTTTTTAGGGTTTGGCCAGGCTGTGGACATCCAGGATGAGGATTTGTAGTTAATTTTGTGAACAATGGGTGCCCATTGAAAGTGTTTGAACAGAGGCAGCAAAGGTAAAAGTTTTGTTTTAAGAAAACCTGACTGGTTGACTGGTTGTAACGAGCAGGAGGAAGTAGAGAGAAAAGGCTGAAGGCCTATGCTGCGGGTGGGGGAGAGGAGAAAGAAATGCTAAGGCAGTAACAAGTAATTTTTAGATGGTTTGAGAGACTATATAGACAGAATAGCAGGACCAGAGATGTGCCTAAGAGCAGGGCACAGGGGAGAAAGGAGTCTGACACATGGATATGGGCGCCGAACATTACAGCATGACCTCTCATGTTGAACTTGAGTTACCTGCATATGCCAAAAGTTGCTTTTTGATTTCACAACCATCATGCTTTCCTGGGAGTCTGGAGTTGATGAGGACACGTGGATGCAGAAGGAAAACTTGCAGAGCAAAGTCATTGCCAAACAGGTGAGTTTCCTCTGGAAATCATCAAGGGGTCTCTCTCAGTTCCCACTCACACCTATCTTTCACCTGGGTTCCTGTCACACGCTGTAAGAGCTTTGGCAGACGGATCTCACACAACTAATCCTTTTACTAGGCAATATGTCCAGACTTGTGGCGCCCGCCTCCTCCTTTCCTGGGCTTCCACTCCTATTCTCAGCCACTCCGGCTGTGCCTTTGGAATCCATCAACATTCCCTATATGTGTAACCTCTGGCTCAGGTGGTCTTTCGAGGCATGAACAAACCTGGAATTCCCCTAAAGAAAACCAGTTCTCAACCCTGCAAATACGCAGGGGACATTTTTGATCGCCTACCCAGAAATCTCTCCCTTCCTCCCTGGCCTTTATTCAGATAGTCACACATCCTCCATCTACTCTGCTTCAAAGAAAGTTGACTGCTCTCCCAATTCCAGGAATGGGTCTGATGGTTACAGTAATTCTGATTGATTCAGAATTGTAAGGCTACAGCTTGGTCAGATGAAATCTAAGGGATATTTCCTGGTCCATCTGCAATAGTAGTTTCTTAATACAGAGAGCCACCAGAGCATAAGATGTTTCCCTTCCTGTGGATGAGGTTTTGTACAGTTGAGAGTCCCAGAACTACTACAGCCATCTTGCTGCCAAATTGAGGCTGAAACTGTTGCAGAAAGAAGACCAAAAGAAAAATCATAGCAATTCCCTTCAAAAATAAGTCAGTTTGGGTTGACCTAAAGTTGTTTCTTAATGGGTGCCATTTTGGAAAATTGTAAGGATGTTTTATTGTCACGGTAATTGGGATGTGAGCCTGGCATTTAATATACGGAGACCCTGGAGACTACACAGAATTTATGAGATAAGCTTGCATGACAAAGAATGTTTCCTTTATCCTGCACTGTTTTTTAATGACCCATAGGGCTTCCAGGCAGGTAACAATCCTATTTATTATCTGAGCCTCGACTCTAACTCCATTTTACATACACACAAACTTTTTTTACTTTGGGTATGGTTTTGATACACACTGCATTTTCTGTTGTTTAAGTTGAGGGAAGATTGTACTTTTGTTTGAAACTTTTCCAAGATTTGTTCACCTTTTCAGAAAATCGTGTCACTAATGTCAATGGCACTTATGGGTCTTGAGTTGTCAACACAATGCCCTTATTAGTCTACATTTATAACTATCACATTCACAGTGACGCCATCTCATGGTCTAAACTTCTGACCACTTCTTCATGTGTACTGGTGTAATTGTGAAACAGTGTTTACATACCCATATGTGCACATATTTCTGTTATAAATTACTTTCTTTCTCCGTTATACTGTTTGGGCACAATACATTTATTTTTTATTACATGAGAGGTAGATTAAACTATAAATTCAATCACAGAATAGTAGAAGGGATATTACAAACTATTTAAAATAAAAAGGATGTGTTGTATTTGCTGGGGGAGAAAGGGAAGAGACTCATTCTCCTAAAGAATCCTAACTGATACAGAATTAGACAGCAAGAAGTGGGAGTTCTTAAAATCACACACCCTAACATGGAGTTGGCTTAACTCTTGGAGTGGGTAAAACAAAACGATAAGACACTTCTAGGTCAGCCTGGAAATTAGAGATCTCCGGTTTTGCATTTGAAAGAAATTATTGAAACCAATCAACTCATACTTATTTTGGAAAGATGAATATGTACCCTCAAAGCTATAGCATCAGAGAAGGTGATATAAAAATTCAGAGAAGTATCAGCTATGGCCAGTCTGTTCGGTCTTACAGGAAATACAAAAATCTTCAACTGACAAGTCTGGAGCCCAGGGGGAAGAACATGTAACTTTATTGAGGGAGGAGGGAGGCCTTCTCCTGCTATGGATTGTACATCTGGCAATATGGACTCAGCAGAGGTGAAAGAACCAAATGCTCTCCCAGGCTGAAGCATGTAGAGGAAGAAGCAGGCAAGTGAGTGCCTCAGGTGAACGTCAAATTTGGATCCAAGACAAGTACAATCTCCAAAGCCTCCTTCAGGACATTCTCAGCCTCACAGGGGAGACAGCCCTGATCATGGTGCAAGGCAGCTGAATGCTAGCTAGGGACAAAGAGCCAGGACTGAGACCTTCCCACCCTCAGTTGGAAGCTATTGTTTCAAACTGCCCATCTGCTGCTGGAGGAGTCCAGAGCCAAGAGAAGGAAGACTAAAAAGAGGCAAGAATTTTCCTTCCAAGTCCTTCATACCTGGTCTCATTTCCTATCTTCAGAACTCACATCCTGGGAATGTTTACTCCTCCAAGGAAGTAGAATCTACAGGGAAGTGGATTTACACATAGCCACAATAGGACCACCTCATTACATTATGTAGTGACCCCACGAGCCATCACATCTCTAGTAGAATAGCTTTTACACACCTTGTCTATCAGCAATTTCATCGCTGGGCATCTATATCAAAGAAATGCAAACCTTGTGGACCAGAACATGTGCACATAATGTTCAGGGCCACACTGCTTGTCAAAGCCAAAACGCAAAGCTCTCTTTTCCTGGGAGCAAGAGGATTCTGGAAGCAGTGAGAAGAAATCTACCACAGCACTATCAGTCGCAGTGCACCGCTATTCCAGGCATAAAGCTACTTTGAAGAGCCTGCCAGGAAATAAGGAGATTTTTCTTGATGGTGACTATACCCAAGATTCTTAGAACTTATGAAATAAATTGGTGCCCAGTTTCTCACTTGAGCCTCACTACAACTCTGTAGAGAAGATGGGTTGTGATGTGTTTTTTTCCATTTTTTGGAGAGAGAAACCAGAGATAGGTAAAGTCCAAGAATTTATGGCCAACCAGTGGGGAAATCTGGACTCAAACCCATTTCTTTTGAATTCAAGGGTATGAGGATTTCCACTCAACTCTGTATGTCACAGTATATTCCCATTTTGGATGAAAATATGTTTACCATATAACAATTCCTGATCTTCTTAAAGATATGTTTATTAACATAATCTTTTCTTGATGTCCCATGTTTACTATTTGAATACATGTTATCACGGTGTGAGGTAGCTTATAAGATCTTTATGTACTTGAGACTTCCTTTTGTTTTTGTCTTCAAAGTCAAATCACCTATCCTGCAGTAGCAGTGATGTCTTCTCCCCGTGGCTTTATTCTATATTGCTGTGAGCAGGACTTCTAAATGGTCAAATTTGTTAGAATTACATGCCAAATAAAATTGTTAAAATTATCACCCATTTTTGTACATTCACACTTTAACTCTTTGGAGTATAAAAGATATATTCTTTTAGCAGAAACTACTTCAGTTAAGTCTTTGGCTTTAACTCCTAACCTTTACAAGGTGTTTGGGCCCTTTTTTCAGTGCAGATATCCCATGAGTATAAACAAATTCATGCTCTTTCATCTCCTCACTTTCCAGGCTGACTCTGTTCCCCTCCTGAGTCTACTAGAACAGGGTTAGGCTCTCAGTAAATATCTGAGCAAGCTGCAGAGAGTGGGCAGGCTTAGGAGTCAGCTGGATTTCTCTATGGCCTTTCCTGAATCTCTGAACTTTGCCTTCAATTTCAGTGACAGTGTTCTCCTGGAACAGTTTTCTGTTTTCTCCTTTTAACCTTGTGAGGATGATGTGTGATTAGGTGAAGCGCCTGGCTCTGGGCCTGGCAGAGAGCTGGCGCTCAGTAATGGTAGTTTTCATTCTGTCTCTCTCACACACACCAACACACACACACACATTCTTTACATCACACAATATCTCCTTGTGGACACACACACTCTACACACTGTCCCCGTGGCCTTCATATTCTCATGGCACTATCTTTAAAAGCCATCTCACATGAAGTCCTCTCTTGTCCAAGCAAGATGATGGTGGGTTGGTTACCCCTAGTCCTTCAAATGTCCCTCCTAACACCCCATCACAGGGACATGGAGGAGTCCAGTCATGCTTAGATGGGGCAGTCCCCCAACGCTGGCTCACATAGAGGTGGCCCTGCTGCCAGGGTAAAGGCTGTTTCTGAGCAGTCCGATTTTATGCAGAAACTGAAATGAAGGCAGCCAACCACGTAGCAGGTGAGGTTCAGGTTGGAAGAAATGCCTTCTTTTACAAAAACAAGTGGAATTAATACTGAATATGTCACCTAGCAATTAAATTAGATCCTGAAATAAGCAAATTAATAAGAATGATGAAAGACATAGAATGGAAATTACAATAATAAATATTTCTGTTAATTTATTTTGACCACAGAGTTCAATAGGTTTTCTTGAGCCCAGCAAATGAGTTGGAAACAAGACTCAACGGAGAAATTCCAAAGTCTCCCGTCTCCAGTTCACTTTCTGGTTAAGAATCCTATTTGTAGGACACTTTGTGATCGTGTCTTTTTATAAATGAACTGAGGAAGCAAGGTGAATAGCTCAAAATTCAGAGGGCTGGCCCTACTGAAGGGCTGACTTGCTTTCACTTCATTCAGTGAAAGAGTTCGGATGAAGATTCCATTGTTGATTTGAGATGCCCATAGTATAAAGGAAAACGCATCGGTATTAACAGGCAGCCTTGGGGCATAGCCTCTGCTGTCTAGGACTAGCTATGTGCCATTGATCAGAATCTTAATCTGAGCTTCCATGTGCTCAACTATAAAATACAGCTAGCAACTTCTGTCTTGTGGATTGTGTGATGATTAATAGAAAAAATCCAAAATACAGCATCTAGCACAGTATCCTAACATACAGTAGGCACTCACAAGATGGTTATTATTGTCATTCTAATGATTATTTTATCGTTAACAGTATCATTTGTGTGTGGAAATTCCCCCTGGGCTCTGGGTCCTGGAACCAAAAATAAGTTCCACCAGCCTCTTCGAGCTCAGTTCCTTTGGATTTCCCCGCACCTATAGGCCAGACCACACTCAAGTCACCTTGCGCATTTTGTATTATTTGGGGGTTCTTCTCTCACTGTGATGGGTATTATTGCCATCTCTCTGCTACACCATATTCTTCAAGACAGGGACTCTCCATCTTCTGTTTCTCCTAGAGTGCCTGGGAGTGTCAGCACATGTCCCCAGTCAAGATTTCAAGCACAGTATTATGGACGGAACTTTGGAATTAAACCAGCAGACCTGGGCTTGATGTCCAGTGACTTTTCTTCCAATCACTCTACGTCTCTGGAAGAAGGTCACCAACAGGACCGTTTGGAAATATCAGGGACTTGCGCATGCTCAGCATGGGTCTCTGGGATCCGGGGAGAAGAGCTTCTTCAGAATTGAGCTACAGCTACATACAAATGCTTTTCCTCACCTCACGCCCACCCACTTCCTTCATGCACAGGATGCACCGATTCTGAGCCCTTGCCCAGGAAGGCCATCAGCTATGTCACACTAGAAAACCTCAATTAGCTCAGAAGTTCTAGGAGGGAGAGGATATGGTGAGGGGAGGGGAGGTTCGGGAAACATGAAGAAGCAGAAGTCAGGGGCTGAGAGGAGCTAAGGGAAGATGAGCCCTTCAAATGGCTCTATCCCACCAAGCTTCCCATCACAGGGACACAGAAGAGCCCAGACGTGCTCTGCTCTGCCCTGTCCCTGACAGTCACCCAGAGACCCTCCTCCATATGTCCCTTCCTTCTGCTGCTTTTGCTCAGTCTCATGTCCCTCCGGCTGTTATCTGATTCCTCACATCAGCCTTGGGCCCTTCTTGTTTTGCCAACCCATTTGGACCTTTTCTCCAGCTTAATTATCCACAGATCTCAACTTGCACATAGCCAAACACCTCCCTTCTGCAATTGTGGTGGGAGGTGCCCCTGCTACTTGCCTCATTCACAAGACCATGATGTTACCCCAGCACCCACTGTCCCCCCACCATTAAAATGTTGGGGAGTTGTCAGAGGGAGGTAGAAAGAGAGGGGAGCAGCCTCCTTAAGTCAGGTGTCACCTGCAGTCAGAAGCTCTCATCATCTTTTGCCAATTTAAGGATTAGCAATGATGCTGGTTTATAATTGCATGTCAAAATGTTCAAACTCCTGACATTTTTTTTAAAGCTTTGATTTTATTTAGTCCTCTGAAGCAAGAGAACATGATAGAATTTATTTCTCTGCCCAAGTCATATGGCCTGACCTATGAAATATTGCAGAGAGAGAATACCCCATTTAAGGGCAGATGGCCTCATAACCACCATAAAACAGACTTGTAAACTCCACAGTAAGTTGTGACAAGGCCAGGTGGTTACCAATGCATTTTTGCCAAGACATGAAAAATTTTTAAAGGGAGGCTAAAACTGCAATTTGAGTTGGTAACAGTAGCTTCAGTGTCTCATGAGGTAGAGTCCGACTGTCACAAAACTGAAGATCCACCACAGATCTTGAAGCTGCAACAACTTTTTCTGAACAACAGGAGAGGGACTACCTCTGAGATTAAATGTTCAATTTGAACAGAACTAAATTGTTTTGAAAGTGAAGATTCTTCCTTGAAGTTTTATTTTGTGTTTTAAAATTTATTCTTAGCACTATTTCAAGCATTTTCTCCCAACACCTTATTTTCAGTCTGATCTTTATTCTTGTCAGCAAAAGACTTTCAGACTCAGTGTTTTTCAGACAACAGAGCCCATAGTTGACAAAGGATAGGGATTATCGTGTTTCCTCTTTTGCAACAGGCTTGCATTTTAGCTGAACCTGAATCAGGCCAAATGAGCCAGCTGACTAGGTATCCTATGTGACCCATACGGTATAATACTGCATAAGCAGGTCAGACTTTTATTACTGAACATAACACTTACTAAAATAAAGCACAATTTATACACACATGCTAATATTTCTTTTTTTCCCACCTACTTCTATAAAAAAGATTTGAGATGATGGTATTTGTTTCATATGCATCATTAAGCAGATACAATTTAAAGCAAGATTTCAGACATCCATGTGGTGAAGAAAATTCATTCATTTATTTGTTTAACAAATAATTATTGAATATGCTCTTATGATGAAGGTAACACAATCCTCAAAGAGCTCAAGCAGTATGAGAATGAAAGATCAAGAGTTTCAAGCCTGGCCACAATAAGCAGAATAGCCTAGGAGGTTATTGACCTGCTTACCTTGATGGATTCTTTGATCTCAATTAGAGTGACTAGTGACTTGGCTAAATAAAAGGTACAAGGTAGTATAAGGATTAAGTCAAGGTGATTTAGGGCATCAAGGATCCTTGGAAAGCATCTCTCTCAGTCCTCCAATTGACAGAGCAGCTATTGAGGCAGAGAGATGGAAAATGACTTGCCTAAGGTCACAGATCAAGAACTGGAGATTGTTGGGAATATGTTGTGTGGCAGGGAGGGGCGAGTAAGACCTTTCTTTCCTTGGATTCTGAGCAAGTGCAAATCTAAGCAGCTAACAGCCTCAAAGTTAGGGCCATTCAAGCAATCCCAGCTATTTTCCTGGAGCCTTCCCTAAATGGGCATGCTTTCTCTTCCAGGAATGGTTTTCCACTGTTAACTTCAAAACAGGACACAGTTTACTTTCACTTATTTGTTGTTTTATGCCTTTGTTTCTGGTTCTTATTGTGACTCTTTTGTTATTGCTATTGCTTTTTGCTTCTCTGTTCAATATCAGCATTTTCTATAAAGAAGGAAAAATGTTATTAAAGGATTGGAACTCTGGACCCAGAAATAAATATAAATAAAGGTCCACAGAAAAGTTTCCTAAACTCACCACCCTGCACTTCTACTCTCAGGCTATGTGGCCTGACCTGTGCAATATTGCAAAGCAAGAATCTCCCAATTAAGTGTAGATAACCCAGTGAACACCACAAAACAGGTCTCTAAGTTCCACAATAATTTATGAAAAGACCACGAGATTACAGATGCATTTTGGTAAAACTTGCAAAAATAAAGATAGGAAGACTGTATTTCTTTCTGTATTTTTTTCCAGCTGTTCCCAAATTCTGTCAGTAATCCAACACCTGATATATTTACTAAATCAGGGTAGCTTGCTGGCCACCTGTGGCTCTCCAAAGAGAGTTTTCAAAGCAAACATGCCTGTTATAGAAAGCCAGAATCTCCTCTTCAGAAAGAAAATGTGAACCAAGTAGGACAACCACATAATTTATTGTCCAAATCAGGACTCTTTTGAAAGTGAAATATGCGCAAGTAATAATGTATCCCAGAATATAGATATTAATTAGACTTTCCAGGGAAACTGGGATATGTCATCACCCTAGGTATAAGAAAAAGAATTTTGAATTTGAGGTCAGACCAACCTGAGATGCAGTCTATTCTCCACCTCTTATAGGCAGAGTTGGTATCCCTATGTGTAAGATTAGCATCATGCATGAAATGACATGCTTTACAGTAGTTTGTTTAAGATTAGCTGGGTGTATGTATCTAAGTAATGTCCTGGCACTCAGTATGCTTTCAGATAAAGGTACCCATAGCCAACACAGCAACCCTCTGAGATGGTATTATTATTACCCAACTAAAAAGTTTGGGAAATCGAGCACAAAGGGCTGAGTTGTCTAAGGTCATAGACCTAGTCAGTGGTAGATTTGAGAAGCACCTGCACCCCAGGCAGTTGGCTTCATCATCTGTACTCTTAATTTTCACACTATTTTGCCTATCAATGTATGTAATGTGAATCTATCTGCCTAGATTAATGTATGATGCCAATCTTACACACAAAGATAAAAGGTCCTAGAAAAGCTAAGAAGGCCCCAGATGGCCTGGCCCCCCAAGAGAGGTGGATTTGTCTATTTCCTAGACTGCCCCTGGGTGAGACCCAGCTTCCTGCACTGTGTGGGCAAGCAGCAGATGCCCACAAACCCACACCTCAGCCAACCAGAGAAACTGACCATGCAGACTCGAGCCTGTCCTGGCCATATCAGATGGCAGCTTGGGTGGCCTCTTTGTCACTGCCGGCAGAGCTGTCCACCAGGATTCACTGGACCAGCCACAATGGCTCTCACTGCGCTCCTTGTTCCTGGGGGTTCTAGTGCAAGGCATTCATCTCCTAATCGTTCCAGCTGCTCGCTGGAATGCCGATCAGTAGGAAAAGCAATAAAATCTCCAAAAAGGGGGAAGAAAACCTTCTGGAAAGATGTTCTGGGCATGCTTGTGGATCAGGCTTCTGAATATCATAAGTAGACAGTCCTAAAGAGTTACTCTAATCCATTTTCTTTCGTTCATTCATTCATGTATTCAGCAACATTTCTTTAATGTCTATATGCTGGATACAGTACTAGATATGTCAGGGATTAAAAGATGACTCAGACATAATCTTAATTTTAAGAACAAAACAAAATAAAATGAAATCTCATAAGTAAACTGAGGAGCAACCATGAAAACAAGTTACTTCTTTACAAGCCAAAATGCAACAGTGTTATTCACAGAGGATTACAGGACCACAGAGGGGAAACAGCAATTGAAACCTCTGCTTGGGAAGCATGGAGCACTCTGGGCTCCTATATGGCTTCTTAAGAGAAGAGATTCACAGCATAGGCCTTCAAGTAGAAGCTAAATGGTTGAAAATGGATGAGAAAAGGTGATACAGGCAGATAAGGGAAGAATCAGGCCCCATCCATGTTGCTAGATCTGTAGCATAGCGTGGAGGAAGGAAAAAATGATGAGGCATAGGCAAGGGCTAGCTCAGAGGACCTCCTACACCAGGCTAGTAAGTGTGGCCTTTATTCTCTTGGGAATGGGAAGCCACTGAAGTGTTTTAGGCAGGCAGGTGTAATGCAGAAATCTGTGTTCTGGAAAGGCCATTCTGACAGCTTTGCGCACGATGGCTATGAAGGAGGCATGGAGGCAGGGATACTGCTGAGGAATCCATTGAGAGGAAGTCATCCCCTGACTGGGTGCAAAGATCCGGAGGGAGAAATTGTTTCTCTGAGGGTACACCATGGGTTTGTGAAAGAGAGGGGAGAATTCAATGCTCTGATCTCTTGGCCAATGTGCTACCAGTTCAGTAAAGAGGCAGGCCTGGGAGGAAAAGGAAGACTCTAAGTGACAGGGTGCGAGACCGGCACAAAGTGAGCTCTGCAAACTGGCTCTGTGACACTCCCCCAGTGAGACAGGCAGTCTGAGTCTCAACTTCCACATCTGGAAAATAGGATCATTGTCCTTGGCCTGCTTATCTCCCTAAACTGTTGTGAGGATCAGGTGTGAAAAGAGCTGGAAAGGGGTTTGAAGAGTAAGATACAGATCTAAGGGACTGGTTTATTGTTTTATTCACAAAGTCAGTGGGACACAGATGACTGGAAGAAATACCTTAGAAACAAGTGTTTCAGGGAAATCC
Source organism: Smutsia gigantea (assembly GCA_032199065.1). Taxonomy (NCBI): domain Eukaryota; kingdom Metazoa; phylum Chordata; class Mammalia; order Pholidota; family Manidae; genus Smutsia; species Smutsia gigantea. The sequence continues at coordinate 466 of JAVSCE010022629.1, read as the reverse complement.
ATCCAGGGATTTAAACACCTAGATTAGGGACACCCCCTTTCTACTGAATTTCTTAAATCTTTGCTTCACATTGGCCATGGTGACCTGACTGTGTGAAAGCAATTTCAGTTTTCTGGCAGGAGGAAAAAAAGAGAAGACATTACAGCTAATATTATTAAAGATAGGCCTTATGTGGTAGAAGAGGAGGGAATACTTCCAAACTCATTCTATGAGGCCAGCATTGCTCTAATACCAAAACCAGGCAAAGACATCAGAAAAAGAGAAAATTACAGACCAATATCCCTGATGAACTTAGAAGCAAAAAAACTCAACAAAATATTAGCAAACTGAATTAAAAAATACATCAAAAAGATCATCCATCATAATCAAGTTGGATTTATTCCAGGGATGCAAGGATGGTACAATATTCAAACATCCATCAACATCATACACCACATCAACAAAAAGAAGGACAAAAATCATATGA